>JAUEJL010014330.1:0-22005 GCA_032274825.1 Drosophyllum lusitanicum | reverse complement strand
AGCTCATGCACTGAGAATACATCTAAGTCTATAAAATCCACATAAGAAATTCTGCCATTAACATACCTTCGAGGACTATTGATACTAAAAACACCACCATGGTGTATCTTGAACGAAAAAAAGTTAGGGTTTGATTCTGCAAAATTTAGAGCAAAATAATCCATCAATGAGCTTGTTTAATATACGGTTACAAAGCAAACAGAGGAATCATAACACACGTACCATAAATTCGAGCGACATCGGCATTGCTTCTGTCATTTTCTCGAACGACCCACATTGTTAACACCATATCTCCAATTTAGGTGATTCAGTTGAAGAAATTGCATACAGATTTGGGAAGAAGATGAAGTATATGGATTATGGAGGGAATCAAGTTGAAACAGTTGATTTGGACTAAAGTTGACTGACAACTGAAGAGATCTTCAATGTAAAAAGACTTTATTACCCCTCTTTTAATTAGACAAACGGTGGAAGTTGACGTCTGTTAGGCATAAGGACCATTTAAGTATGAAAAATGAAACCTTAGGGACATGTAGAGTAATTTTTGATCTTAAAGGACCAAACCAGTAACTTTGATGAAACCACAGGGACCATTTCAGTAATTTACTCTATCTTATATTATAATTGAATCTGAATAAAATCTTGATTTAGAGTTAAAATTGAGTTTTAATTGACTAAAAAAGTCAAAATTAGATTTCAATTTGTACCCAAATAGATGGTTGAGATTTAATAATTACAATTTTTTTTATCTAAATCAAGTGTTAAGATTATCTAATCAATTTTATAAATGTTAAGTCTTTTATTTATATTAGAAGATTGTTCATATGACTTAAGAAGTATGTTTAGAAACACACGTAATTGTTCAAAACTTCATATTGCGTCGTCCAGTCAACAATCATGAGAAAAAGCAGAAGAGAGACAATAGACTAATGCATTGCTCACCAGAATATAGATGCTTCGTAATTCTGAGAAATAGTCATGGTCTAGGTAAAACAATACATATGCATGTGTACCATATGTCTTTGAACATTTTTTTGAAAATAAAAGCTGATTTTCACTGACTGAGTATGCTGAGTAGCGCCAAGTAGGAACGAAGTTGATTGGTTTTGACCGAATCCGAGTAATTTGGCCGAGTAGCCCCGTCTCAACTTAGCAGGTGTCCGATTTCTGATAACTCTCCGAATACTTGGCCACCTGGCTAAGTTTTACCACACCATATACACTGTTTTTAATATTTCTATTAATAAATCAATTTATATCAAAATCAATTTAAAAATTAACTAATTAGTTACTCGTATTTGATTTTGTAAAAAAAAAACACTCATAGTTAATCCTTTATTTGTCCAACAAATAAGCTCATTAATGTTGATTATGACAAATCAATTTGAATCAGGATCTAACATTTATTTTTTTGTAAAATAAACACTTATAATTAATTCTTTATTTGAAGCAAGGTTATTAAGATCGAGATCTTACCTAAAATCAGGTTACAAGTCACTAAGCTATTTTTAGTTTTTTATATGTTATATTTTTTTTATCAAAAACCAATTATATAACATTTTTACATGGGAATTAAACATTAAATTCTAAAATAACATAAATCAAACCGTCCAAATTCTAAATATTGAAAACATAGAATAAAAATTCACCATAATTAATTGATTTACATATCATAATAAAATTTAACATGTAACTCTTAAACACAATCAATATATCTATAGCACACTATGCACAACATTAATTACTTATTTTAAGACAAAATCTTCTTCTAGTGAACCTCTATCTCTTATAATAAAAGAAAAATCAAACATGTGCGTAAAGTAGAAAACCGCGAACAATTATTTTTAGCACAGAGTTTACCATTTAGAAAATGTAAAAAGTAAAATAATAGTAATAATAAAAAATATAAAAAACAATAGTAATAATAAAAAAGTAAAAAATAAGAGATAATGTGGTATCGTAGAATCGTATAGCGATCCTACGATCTCACATACGATCTTACGATCCCGAGTATGATCCTAGCTATTTGCGATCCTAAGTAGGATCCAATAAGTGTTTGGTTGGTGGAATTGTAGGATTGTACTATCCTACGATCAGGTTCGCGATTTTAATAACCATGATTTGAAGAACAACCTTGCCAATCCAGCTCGAATATATCAAATCAAAGAGTTTGAGTTTTTACTTAGATTAAAATGATCTATTTGTAAAAAAAAATTTAGATTAAATTAGGATAAGTTCTACTTATTTCATTGTAATCGGTAGATAATTAAATACCGAAGCTCATAGAAGCTTTTTGGAAAGCAAAGATCTTGTGTGTTATAAGTAGAGAGTTTTTGGTGTGTGTCTACAAATCAACGTTCGATCGCTTAACTTTGATTTGTATATTGTAAAGATTAGAGTGAAATCAACATACACATAATAGTCAAAAGTGAAACTAGTATTCATAATTATATTGAAATGAGTGTATTTGACTCCCTTTTACACATCAGTCATGATATTGGCCTTGTTGAGAGCAACATTTATGTACTTTTGTATGAATATAACATATTAGGCATGTTTTAAAACATCTTTATAATCTATTTACTTCTATATTTGATACTAACTTATCATCCAAAAGTTAAAATTTCTTTTTGTAAAAGAAATCTTTTTGGCTATTTGAAGACATGAAAAACTAGTGGAATATCTCAAAGATATATTTACATAGGCATTCAACCTTTGTAGGAGAGTTTTTCATCCTGTTCATATGTTGAACAAACTTTAGACATTAATTGTCTTTATGATTGCTTTAGTTCTATGCGTTAGAACTATATTAGTCATCATTTTTTTGAACTAGGAATTTATGCTTTATTGGTTATAAGATTTTTATATTCATATTAATAAGAATTATTTAAAAAAGCATATCTCTTATGCTTGACAATTAATTTTGTTAAAAATAATTGTTTGTATATGTATATGTGTGTAAACATCTACATCGGCAATGCCAAACAGCTGATGAAGAGTTTGCCTCTAAAAATCTGCATGTAAGACACTAGTTGGTTTAATAATGTCGTAAAGTTATAATGTTTCTCGTGCACACACTTGGTCTGGTCAGCACATGAATAACTGAATAATCATGTAACCCTATCAATAGTGAGTGGAGTATAAAGTATTTAGGGAGAAAATTGTCTTGAGAAGTATACAACCCCCTTCATGTATGGGTATAATGGTATATAATGTACAAATGTATGGACAATTAGATGATATTAGAAACACACATAATCATATTGCATTTGGGGCCTTTGGGCTAGGCACCTTTTATAGGGTCAAGACATAAATGGGTGCAGTGTTTTTTAGTCCAATTGGCCCTGGGTCCATGTTGGGATTGGAATGTTTTTTAGTCTAAAGGAAATATTTCTAAAATAAACAAGATATAATATTATACTTGTATTACAAATATATGCCCCACGCCCCCACCCCCCAAAATATCTATGAGTCCTTATGAGCATCTATGGCTAACAGGGATGGAATGAGCCTACAAACATACATTTCAAGAGGTTAATTTGAGAGCCCATTTGCATACACCATTATCAAATCACAAGAAGCCCCAAAAACCTCTCCCAAAACTGCTAGATTATGCTTGTCGAACGCAACAATCAATCCATCCTACGCCTTACACCGACTGACTTTCAATCGACCGCACACACACATCGACTCACCGATCATCGTTTCTTTCTCTTATTTACTCATCCATATATAAATAAACCAAACCCCATTTCATCAAAATACAATCTTTTATTTGCAATTCCGATTTTTCAGATTTCTTTATAATCTTATCATACATACCCACATCAATCGATAATCTCTCCACATAATCATTTTATCCAAGGTATAATAATCTTTTCATTTCTTCTGTTTTCGATTCTTCTACTGTTTATATGTGTTTAAATACTGACATTTTGTGCATTGATGTTGTATGCTTCCGATTATCATGTGTTTTTTGGGCGATCGTTATTGATTGAGGTATAAATGACTCTCATCTTGATTTCTGTTAGTTCTTGGATAGTTTCTGTAAGTAATTTTGAAACCTATAGATGTTGGGTTCAGCAGGAAAGTTAGATTATTGGGGTGTTTTTTTAAGAATATTATATGAAGCAAGATTGCTTTCTGATGAACTTAACTGTATATATGC
This sequence comes from Drosophyllum lusitanicum, assembly GCA_032274825.1. Classification (NCBI taxonomy): domain Eukaryota; kingdom Viridiplantae; phylum Streptophyta; class Magnoliopsida; order Caryophyllales; family Drosophyllaceae; genus Drosophyllum; species Drosophyllum lusitanicum. The sequence goes on along the minus strand of JAUEJL010014330.1, from coordinate 17,837 downwards.
AGTTGGGGTTTCTGATTTATGAAAATAAGATGTTTTGTGGATTGTTTTTTTTAGTCATGTTTATGTTTTGATATCTGGTATGTGTTATTTTTTGTTTTTAGGATGAATTTCTTCCTGCACAATATGTGTTTGATTTTGTGTTTTTGAATCTTTTTAATGATTTAATCAGAGTGTTGCATATGCAGTTGTTACCTACAATTATATGTAATGAGTATATTTTGCTTTAAGCAATTTTATCCTATCTTGATTCCTATTTTATTCATCAAAATTTACAACGTTTGTATGAAATGAAATTCTCCGAATCTCTGGTGAGTTATGTTCTTGTTTGTATGGATGCTGTTAATAGCTTCGTGATCGTAGGATTTTGTAAAACGCATGCATGACTATATATTTTAGGTGACAGTTTCGTTTATTATTTTATTTCGTGGGACGATATCATTGAGTCCGGTCTTCCAACTTGCTATGAAAATCTGAAACAACATTATGCACCTTGAAATATTATAAATGCGATATTGATACAAAAGGTTACAAGTAATAGCGGATTTAGAATATTAAGAAAGAAGAATAACTTAAAAAGTGAATGGTGTAAAGTAGGTATCTACAGATTTTTATTCAAAGCATCCTAACAGCGCCATTCTTTCAAAGATTTTGATGGTATTTATTGCAACATTTTTTGAAAGTGATTATAGCAATTTGAAAAAGTTCGAATAAGATATTATATAGTTGGTTGGTTATATTTAGGGATTGTTTTGTAGTTATAGATTTATCTTAATAATGAATTTTCTTATTACAACTTCTTGCATGGTTATCCAAAGCTGATTCTTTCGTCCCTAAACAATAAGAAAATCATAATCATAATCAGTCTATGTGGACGCTAAAGACTGATTACTTGACTTCAAAATCAATATACTCGGTTTAAATGCACATCCAAGCACCCTAAGCTTCATTTTTTAAGTCGATTAAAATTTCAAGATTTCAATTTGATGTGAATGATGTAAAATAGATATAACTCTATTGTTATTTGCATCATTTATGGAATCTTAAACGAGAATGATCCAAAATTGAAGAAATTTTGTTTTAACAATAACATATAGACTTATAAAGTTTTGGTCTTGTTATAACGTTTTAATCACATATCTTACAAGGGTGTTTTCTTGATTTTTATGGTTTTCTTTATATGTTTGAAGTTTTTTGAGCTTGGAGAAAATTTTTATGTGCATGGAAGAAGATGCCGGATTTGAGACGTGGAGGAGTTCGTCAAGCTAAAAAAAAAGTCATAAAATCTGATAATGATGATGATGTTGTTGTAGCTCCTACTCCTACCCCTAGACGTGGGGCTCGCAGGGGCAAAGCTCAAGCACCAAAAGCAATGCCGAGGCCAGGTGGTCGAGGTCGAGGGGGTAGAGCAATAGATCAAGCTAAAAATGAATTTGGTGGACATGGGCCACAATTGAATTTGGATGTGGCACTTCGTGATCAATTGGTTGTTGGTAAAACTGCAGAAAAGCTGGTTGCTAATTGTGACGAGGAAGGAAGCACAACCCCGGTTCCTGAAAGGGTATAATCGTCTTTTACCATTCATGTCATCTCATTAAAAAATGATTCTTGTCGTTTCTTGTTCGAATGTCATGCTTGATATACATTCATTTTCCCTTCTTTACATTTGCAATTTTTCCTTTGAATGCTTTTAGAGTAATAAGACATGTTTCTTGAAATTTTTGAAGATTTGCTTCCAAATTTTGCATTTTTGAAATTGAATCAAGAATTTGAGATGTTAAGCAAACCCAGGAAAAATAAAAATAAAACTCTACAAATCTAATTAGGAAAGAAAGCATCTTTTTATCATGTGGATGAACTATGCATCCTTGGTGGTCATTTCATTGATGATTTGAGCTAGAGATGGCAATTTATTTCATATATGGTAATGGTCAAATTCTGGTTTTATTTTTACTTTTTATTGATAACGGGTCGTCAGGTCACGTATAGAAATTTGGCTTAAAATGAAACGCTCCTAAGGTGTATTCAGAAGTCCACAATATACTAAAGGTTTCCATTTAAAAGAAACTATCTCATATTCTCATTAAATAAACAATATAGTTTTCGTAATAATTTATGTTGGTTAATTACAAGACGATCTTACTGTTGTTGTGTTTACTCTTTTCAGGTGCAGGTTGGAAATTCTCCTGCTTACAAGTTAGAGAGAAAGTTAGGTAAAGGAGGTTTTGGGCAAGTTTACGTAGGTAGAAGGGTAATAGGCGGATCAGGAAACACGGGGCCCGATGCTCTTGAGGTACATGTTATCGTTTTTCACACAGACAAATTTTTAATTCTCTTTAGACTTTGATTTCAATGTTACTTCATGTTCTCTATACATTTAAATTGGATTGTCATATGGGACATGGGTGTAGGTTGCATTGAAGTTGGAGCATCGGAATGGCAAAGGTTGTAATTATGGTCCACCTTATGAGTGGCAGGTTTATAGGTAAATAACTTTTTTATTAGAGGTGGCAACATGGGCGGAACAGGCACCTTTGGTAATAGGTCAAAATGGGTAACTTTTAGCTAGCCCGAATAACTTTTTGTTTTATACTTGGTAAATAATAATTTGTGTGTGAAATATGATTACAAAATAAACATATTGTATTAGTATTATTCTTACTTATTATAAAATGGGTTGGAATGTTTTGTTCGTTATTAGTTTTTTAATTTTAACCGTTTAACACAACCCAAGTTGACCCATTCATAAGCAAAGGGATCGGAATTACCATTTCTGGTTTTATTTTACGCTTATAGAACTCCATTTAATTCTGCAAATCCTAATTTCATTCTGATGTTTTTACTCATGAAGTACTCTGAATGGTTGTTATGGACTTCCAATGGTCCATCACAAAGGCCGCCAAGGAGACTATTATATCCTCGTGAGTTCTCTACTTTTTCTTTCTTTCTCTTTTTTTGCCTTTTCTTCTTCCCGGATTCTCACCTTTGAATATCCTCTATTTTTGTTTAGGTTATGGACAAGCTAGGCCCGAGTTTGTGGGATGTTTGGAACTCTAGCAACCAGACGTACAAGAACATTTTAAATTTTTTTCTACATAACTTCTATTTGAAGTTTTACCGTGTTTCTAATTGTGTATAACATTAATTTTTGTTATTTTGGCAGTCTCTCAGAAGAAATGGTTGCGTGTATTGCGGTGGAGTCTTTATCAATATTAGAGCAGCTTCACTTAAAAGGGTACCTTCAAATTGTTTTTATCTTACTTATATGTAAATTTTCGTTTGATTTTCGTTTTTGTTATGAATATGTGACTGTTACTCGTTACTTATTTTTTTTTTCAGTTTTGTTCACGGAGATGTAAAGCCAGAAAACTTTTTACTTGGTCAGCCTGGGACATCGAACGAGAAAAAGTTGTATTTGGTTGATCTTGGTTTAGGTAATATTCAACTATTAGTCGGTTTAATAATTTGTGTTTTGGATATATATTAGAAGGGGTTATTGGATTTCAATATAATTATTATTATTTCAGCTTCAAAATGGAGGGATACATCTTCGGGTAATCATGTTGATTATGACCAAAAGCCTGATGTGTTTAGGTAACATTCTCAAGTCTTTGATCAAAGTCTCTATAAACAATAGATTTTTTTTAAGATTTCTTTTATAATTAGACTCGTTGTGATTGCTTTTATGACAGTTATTAGTAAGTTTTGCAAATCGGAGTGTCTATGAAGTAATATAAATAAAGTATATCAATATATGACTATATCAAGGTTTAATATCTGATTCTTGTTGTGAAGAATAACTCAATTTGCTCATTAAATGTGGCAATTGCGACCTATTTACTTATAAATGGGTTGATTTAGGTAAAATTTCATCTCTAACGGGTCAAATGCTATGAAAAAATAGTTCAACGAGGTAGAAAGTTACCCAAAGTTCATTTAATGCATAAAACCTACCAAATTAATTTTTCATATATTAGATTGTTCTTGAAATTATATATTTTTTTTGTAACCATATTTGTCACACTAATTATTTGTAAAACTATGTAAAAGTCCTAGGACAGGAAGTGTTCAGGTTTGATTCGTACCAAAATATTTAACCCTTTAACCAAACCACTCGTTTTCCCACCTACTTGATTGTGAAACTATTGGTTGTATTATTTTGTAATTCGTTTGATATTAAAGGACCTAACTTTCCTCATTGGCTTCATTTACTGTGTAATTTGTATTTTGGCTTGCCTTCTATTGGTGTTTTTATGGATCTATTGATTTTTTTTTCTCTATAAAATGTTGCATAAAGGGGAACAGTACGGTATGCAAGTGTACATGCTCATTTAGGGAGGACGGGAAGCAGAAGAGATGATCTTGAGTCTTTGGCTTATACATTAATATTTCTCCTCAAAGGAAAACTTCCATGGCAAGGTTTCATGGTGGGTTCATTTTCGGACTTTATTTGACTTGAAGTCACAATAATTAGTTTTAAATGTTTTGATAATTAGAATTTGCTAAACGCTCAAACATCTAGTGATCAGATGATTGCAGCTTTAAACAGAAGAAGCACAATTACACTATTTTCTAGCGTCTATTTTACGAAATGCATATTGATTTTGTGTTTTGGCAATGCTTTTTGCATGGCAGGGGGAGAACAAAGGGTTCCTTGTTTGTAAAAAGAAGATGGCAACGTCTCCCGATAGTCTTTGTTATTTTTGTCCTTCACCTTTTAAACAGTTTCTTGAAGTGGTGACCAACATGAAGTTTGATGAAGAACCTAATTACTCGAAGCTTATTTCATTGTTTGGAAACTGCTTAATTTCTAATGCATCTTTGCGCCCAATAAGAATAGATGGTGCACTAAAGGTTTGTTGTTGGATGACCGAGGGGGTGTTTGGATTTGGGTTTTAGAATAATCTCTTAGAGCCACATTAATCAGTTTTCATGTTTGGACAGACAAATCATAATATTTAATGTCAAATAGTCAAATTTTGATAACGGAGTTCTTTACAAGTTGCAACAAAATTGATTTATTAAGAATAAAATAAAATAACTTATTTTAACCTGTTTTTAAAATAGTGCGAGATAGTTTTTGTACCACTTTACTAGCAGTCAAGCATTATTGCCTTTTTTGATTTAAAAAATGTCTTTTATGGTTATTTTACGTATGGTCGTTAAATAACCAGAATTTGCCAAACACTCGGAACATCTGATATTATACAACCCATTTTTATTTAAAACCTCATTTATATATGATTCTGATTATTCACATGACTGTTTTTCTATAACGTACATCCAAACACCTGTCAATTTTGTTTAGTAATTAGTGATTATAACTTTAGGGATAGTTTTTGTGATATAATGTTAGTTGTTTGTGTGTGGTGTAGGTGGGGCAAAAGAGGGGAAGGATGCCTAATAATTTGGAAGACGATGCTCAGCCTAGAAAGAAATTAAGGGTTGGCACTCCTGCTAATCAGTGGATTTCGATTTATTCATCAAGACCACCAATGAAGCAAAGGTATAAACATTAAGTTGTTTTGGCAATCTTTTTAGGATTTTCTTGGATTTTGTGTTATTTGTTTCCATTCCTATGAAATATTTATTAGTTTTCTATGAATTAATTGTTTTCAATCTATTCTAGTGCTAATTGAAGTTTCAACGAGACACCCCTACATTTACACGAAATAGCTAGATATTTTACAGCTCTCTCATTAGTAATTATTTTCTGTATTTTAATTGTTGTAATGTATCACAATTTGATGATCAAATTAGTTGTAACGACTCTGGCTTCACAAAATTTTTACCTTAAAATGGATGATAGTTAAAGTATGTTTCTCATTTTGGATAATATAACCATAGTTACTAGTTATAATCTTATTGAACTACTAATCGCTTTATCTGCTCATGGGCCATGCCAGTACAGTAACCAGTAACAGTACCCAATCAAGCCGGGGGTGGGGTATCGGGTATGGGGGAGATAGGATGTAGACAGTCGTAACTCTACCGAGGGGCAGAGAGACAGCTTCTCGACAGACTTAAATCTTGAAAGTCATAATTAGTATTATAAACTCACGAAAGCTATATGTTATATTTCTTTATGCTCATTTATTTATTTAAATTGCAGATACTATTACAATGTGTTGGATTCAAGACTTCATCAGCATGTGGAAAAAGGGAAGAATGATGGTCTCCATGTTAGCTGTGTAGCCTCTGCTCAGAATCTCTGGGCAGTTATCATGGATGCTGGGACAGGGTTCACTTCACAAGTTTACGAAATTGCTCCTGTTTTTCTACGCAAGGTAATTATAGTAGCTCATATATATATATATATATATATATATATATATATATATATTTATTTTAAAATTAAGTCTCTTTTTAAAATACAACAAACGGAATGTGGCAAGTGTGCAGTCAGTTTGGTTAGGTTATGGATCAAATGGATAGTTTTTATATGAGTCAGCCAGGTTGACCTGAAAAGACTTGTTCAAAAGTTTTGATTTTTTAATGTCAAATATGATTTACAAAACTTACATTATTTCTATCGAAATCTATTTTTTTAAATAAAGGGCAAACCAAACTGCATGAAAAGAGACCTAACTTTATTTCGGGTTTCCATTTGAGGTGCCAATCTTTCCTTTTTTGTTATTAATTAAGGTACCCAACTTATAACTTTGATCAAATTGAGGAAGTTTTCTACTTCAATAGGCTACAGGCCACAATTTCTTTAACTCAAAAGGATAAAAATTACATATGGGTACCATATAATAAAAGAAAAGGTTGGATACCTCAAAAGAAATCAGGCATGCTTTATACCTTTTCTCCAGTATTTCCCAAAATGTTGTCTACTTGGTAACTGAAGTGGCATGCCACATAGCAGTAACATATTGATAGGCATCAAATGGTTTAGTGAATTCCTAAATTAAAAAAAGACCCCAAATGGAAAATGGGCACAATTTGAGCACCTTTTTACGCAGATTGATATTAATGAAGATTAAGGTTGTTTTTATGTACACTATGGAGGACTTTCGACTTATCCTTTTATATTTTAAATGTTTGACCATTAGAGATGAAACATAAGACTGGTTGAAATTGCTACCTATATTACACATTTGAATGCCTTTTTTTTTGTCTATTAAAGGAGTGGATAATGGAACAATGGGAGAAGAACTATTACATTACATCGCTTGCGGGAGCATCAAATGGTAGTTCATTGGTTGTAATGTCCAAGGGTAAGTTCTTATTTAATTATTTTTTATTTATACCAGAGTCAAAGATTAGCTACGATCTAAGAATTTGAAGTTCAGAAAATACCCTTATAGCCATTATTAGTTAATATTTTATTTGTTTTACATATCATTAGGGACAACATATACACAACAATCATACAAAGTAAGTGATGTATTTCCTTTCAAATGGATCAACAAGAAATGGAAGGAAGGCTTTTTGGTCACCTCAATGACCACCGCAGGTAACAAATGGGGCATCGTGATGTCTCGTGATGCAAGTTATTCTAATCAGGTATAGTTTTTTGAATTGGATTGATAGTTTATGAATTCTTGTCAAATGTCCATACTACTCTTTAATTACAAAATACAAACAAGGAGCTGTTTGGATTTGCGTTTTTAAAATGATTATTTTGACCATCTTTATAAAACTCGTTTTCCAACCATTATATCCGATTAATTTGCCTTAATCACTTTGGACGCAAAACATACAAACTCCCCTTGACTTTTTATAGGGATGCCAAAGGGGTAATTAGGTAACTAAAAAACCCTTCACAATATTTTTTAATTAATTTGCAGGTGGTGGAACTTGATTTTCTGTATCCTAGTGAAGGGATTCATAGAAGATGGGAAAATGGGTACCGGATCACAGCAGCTGCTGCATCAGAAGATCAAGCCGCTTTTATACTAAGTACATCCAAGAGGAGATTACAAGATGTCACTCAAGAAACTCTCCGGACTACCACTTTTCCTTGTACCCGTGTAAAGGTATTATTTTTATATTGTTTCTCATTTTATAAAAAAAGCATCTTGCTAATATTTGTCAACAATAAAATAAGAGATAAATACTGGGAATTGTAAGATGTGTCCGTGATACGTAGAAATCAAGATTAGTAGAAGTAGCAAAATGGCGAGTTAGGTAATGGGTCGAAATGGTAAAAAAAAATTTGGGTCAAAATGGGTCGATACAGGTTGAACCCAAAACACTTAGATAAGCACAATTTTTAACTTTTTTTTATAAGTGTAAATTTACAAAAAGTATCAACACACTTTTTTATTTGTCCCACATTAACTTCTGAAAATACCACAGTGGGTTATAACAGAAGGCATTTTGTTTAACGTAGGTCATTGGGTACCCTGACATGTCGTTAACCTAATAACATGACACTTAGTCACTTATTTGTTCATTTTCTTGGTCCACTTTGATCAATAAAGATGGCTTTTTATTCCACTTGGGTCGTTTAGTACCCAATGCTGATGACCCAAGCTGAACAAAAAGCTACCAACCCAATGCGGCATTTATCACAAGTACAATGACTAATGTGGGACAGTTGAAAAGGTAAGTTGACATTTTCTGTAATTTACCATTTTATAAGTAGCTATTTTTCTAGTATAGCTAAAATAATGTAGTATTATTTTCAACAATAACAATCTTTGCACAAAATATATTTTGAGCCAACTTTCGACCAGTTTGACCCATTTCACTTGTTTCCATTTTTAACTAATGTTTATTGATTTTACTCATTTTACACATTAGAGAAAAAATAAAAACTGACCCGTTCATAAGAAGATAAAGGATTCAAGAAATAATTTTTTTAAGGAATCTGTGTGCAGTTATGCGTGTGCATGTTAAAGCATCTTTAACTACTATATTAAAAGGCTTCATATTTAGATTGGAAGTCAAGAACTTATAATAAAAGCTTAATACCTGTTGATGTAAGCATTACCTTGTGTTCATCTTTAGCCTCGCTGAAATGCACCAAATCGTGTTTTGCATTCGTGTTTCTATTAGTAGGTTGATATTTTTTTATAACTATGACTATCTTATCCGACTGACTAACTTTATTTTATGGATGTGTATACCAACAGGAAAAATGGTCTAAGAATTTGTACATAGCATCCATCTGTTACGGGAGAACCGTATCTTGAAATTAACAATAAGTTTTTATTGGTACGTGAACCTTGCCTATCATCTTTCACTAGGACTTAAGAGGTGTTTGTATCTATGATATGAAACTGATTAGCTCATTTCTGTATTTAATTTTTAGATAAGATGATTAATGATTATGTGATTAGTTTTGGGTAAAGTTTCATACAGGCCCTAGTAGATTTATTAGTCAAAAAAGAAAAAAAAAATTAAGACTGCTTTTTTGGGCCAATTTAAAGACTTTCACATAAACTTTGTTGCTGATAATACAATATTGACTTTTGGACCGTCAAACCGGTGTCATAAAAAGAAAGGGCCAAACTCTAACCAGCTAGAAGTTAAGAGCTTAAGCAATTGCCGAACACAACTTCTGGATTAAACCATTCAATATTAAAGAGTTTAAAGGGTTGAGCCGAAAATAGTGTGCAAATGAGTGTTAAGCCCTTTTTTCCGTATAATTATTTAGCAGTGTTTTTAAAGTTGATAGAAAATACCTTTCATATTTTGCATGTAAATTTTAAAAATGTCCTTTTTCGTTATTTTATGTAGTAGTGTCTTAAATGATCGCGATATCTACCAAGTACTATCTACCGTAGCATAAACACATCCAAACACCACGTTGTATTTCAGTTGATTATCTAATAATAACTATTCAAGTTCACATAACGAGTATTAGGATGCACATCCAAACGCCCCCTTGAAACAAACCCGGTTTGGATTAGATTTTGCAGTATATGTATCTCAAAAAAAATATTCTTGTTCTTGCACCTTACTTTCTTGTTCATTGTTTTTTCACAGGGTGGTCGTTGACTACCGTATGAACCGAAATTTGCATGAAGATTTATCGTTACACCCTTTTGAGACGGGAATCATACTAGTAAGCAGGTATTGGAAATCTGCTCAAAATGATGTTTAGTCTTCCCCCCCAACTTTTTTTATTAAAAAAATGGTTGATTAGAAATGTTGAGAATAGGTTGACATTTCTAAACCATTTTTTTCACAATTGAAAAAAGAAAAAAAAGAGATATGTAACTTATGAACTGTCATGTGGGCACCCCTATATCTATCGGTTTTGGTGGTGTGTCGTAATGGTGTATAGTCGATAAATTGTAATGTCTAAACCGAGTGGTGGAAAGTGTGATGTTGTTTCATGGCTTGAACAAGTCAGGTTTTGTGAAATTGTAAGGTATGTAATTGAACTTATGAAGGAAAAAAAGGTTATATAAGGTGGATATTAATATTATTCTTGCTAGATTTATCATTTTAGAAAATGGGAAAAAGATGCGTGCGGCTAGAAGTATCTATAATACGTGCTTCTACACATACTAAAATGAGTTTATGATGAAATGAAAAAGATACGTTTACGAGTGTAGAAGCATCTATCATATATACTGTCCCTATTACAAAAGCAGACTCTCAACCCTTTTAGTTTCCAATATATTGTTTCATTAGACAAGCATTTCACATTCAAACACACATTCTAACTTCTAAACAAGAAAAAATCAAAACCAAAAATGAAATTTTTCTTAGGGGATAGGATATATGTTCTAGCAGCGTCTATCATAGGTGCTTCACACTCATGATTTGGACACCTTAAATAGGTTGGAAGTTTAAACCGGTAAAGTTTTGGTACGGGTCAAAACTGGCCAGGTTGTGTTTGCTGACTTCTTTTGGATTCTATAAATAGTTTGTGATGAACATGATTATAAAAACTTTTTTTTCCAAAATTAATATAATTTTGCGATTTAAGAGCTTGTTATGCATTTGAATGCACTTTTGGTATACATGTGTTTTTAGTTATATCTTCTAGTTTGACTAAATCTTAAGTAGTTAAGTTGACATGTTTATATGTCAGTAAAGATCAAAGGATGCTTCACTTTATATGTAGGTAAAGATCGAACTTTTGGAGCGTGTTTTGGGCATGGTAAATATGATATTTTATTTACAATTTTTTGTGAGTTTGAGGTAGTTATGATTTTAGTCAATACTTAGCCCGTACCCGTAAAGATTTAGAAATTTTACAGAGGAGAAGTAGAAGAAACAAACATACTAAGCATCAGTATGCCTTTTTTAGTGTTCTCACGGTGATTCTAATGATGGTAACACATTTTAAATAATCATGTTGGGATGTGGTACGGCTTAAATGCGAAGCTTAGTGTAAAGAATCCGGCGTCCCTTGACTCACAGTGTGCTTGTCTTTTTTTTGTTTTATAAGACAAGTGAAGAAGATGACGTTACAGTCTCTCTCTCTCTCTCTCTCTCGGTTGGTCGGGAGAGATTGAAACCGTAAAAGTTATGATCATTGATCATATTTGTAATTTTCACACTGAATTTCTTGTATACTCTAAACTGTATTATCATTATTATTTTGATATGTAATACAAGTACAGTTTATTGTTATTCTTTTAATTATTTGAAATACCACAATTTCGTTTTCAAGAATAAAATATTGTTTTATTTTTATTAAAAAATGATGTCAGATAATAAAATTATTAAAAAAAAGTGTTGAGAGATGAGTGAGATGAGTCGTACATGTAAAATTGCTGATCAAAATAGGCATCTTTTCACATGGGAAAAAAGTAACTTCAAAAGTTCAAATCTTAGAATACTAATCAAAATGGGTTTAGATCGGGTTAGGTTAATCAAGTAATAATTTTTGTTTTTTAAAGTTTAGTAAATTATAAGAGTATTAGTTAAGTGACCCGTGACGATCAAAACTTGTTACAAAATAATAACGAATAAAAAGAATGAATAGTAATTTTTTTTATCATCAAAATACGACTACTTTATAACTATGAGACTCAATTGAAAAGGTAATAATTAAGAGAATAAAAGTTGAATATGAGGTTTGGAATAATTTTGCTATTTTTCATAAAAATATTGTTATTTTAATTTAAATTTTCGGTGGATTAATTTTGTCTAAAATATAATTTAACATTATTGTTGAGTCAAAACTGTCTTAATTTTATCAAATGAAAGATCGAGACTGTACAATTATAAAATGCTCCTAATATTTACTATTTGAAGGGCTGAAATTGTCTACTTAATTAGTTAAATGTTAGTTTTATTATTAATATTAAGAGAATAGATATTATTTCACATGACTATATCTCATGAATGAAAATCCCATGAATTGATTTCTAACTAGTCGATGTAATTTAAAAATTATTTAAAATCTCATAAAGTATGAATAAAGTTTAATTTAATTTACTGAGTTTCAACTTTGATCATTTAAAGTCAAAACTAAATTTCGGTTTTTAATCAAATAAATGGTTATGATTTAATTTAGACAAAATAAAAGTTTTGTATTCTCTAATTAATTTAATGAAGGTCTTCATATTAAAAAATTAAACATAATTACATAAAACGTATAATAATAATAATAATAGTAATAATAATATTTTTCATCTAAATAAAACAATACAAAACGTCTTATTTTCAAACACAAGCTATTATAATATACTTTAATTGGAATAATATTTAAAAAAATATACATGACTGAGAATATAAAATCTAATTTATGAGTTCAAGACACCTCAATTTTCTCAAAAAATAAAATATACAAGAATCTTAATCTTATGGTATAAACAAGTACTAATCTTGCTTTAACTTGTTGACCTTAATCTTGTTACTTTCTCAATTTTGACTAACCACCACAATAAAATAAATAAAAATTATTAGTCTAGTACATACTATTCATACACACATATATATAAAGACATACGTATACATAGTTTACCCTCATTAGATTAGATTCACACCAAAACCCCCTCCAAAAAACCATGGACATCAAGATGTGGCGTAGCTCAACAGTCAAACAAGACCATGCTCGTGACCGGCTTGGCTCCATGGTTCGTGAGCCAAGCGGGTCTTCAAAGTCGGTGTTGAAGTTTTTTTGGAAGAAGTTGAGAAGAGAGAAAAAGAAGTTTTTTGCAAGACTGCCATCAAAGCATGTTCAAGTTTCTTATGATGAATACAGTTATGCCCAAAATTTCGATCAAGGGCCGGAATGGAGAAACGAGCTTGATATATTGACACGATCTTTCTCTGTTCAATACACAAAACGGACTACTATCATCATTTAGATGATTAGTTTGATCGAGTTTCTTCGGAAAATGGTTAGCCGATAGTATTTTATGTAAATTAAGTTCTTTTTTTTCTTCTTTTGAGTTTTAATTCATTTAATTTTTATCAAAAATTGCTAATCTAGATAGATACGTTTGTGTGTTAGGATCAAGACGCTTACCACTAGATCAAAAGAAATTCCTGGTAGTCAAGACACTACCTCTTTCTTTTATATTGAGCAGCCTAGCTCGCTCATAAGTCGAATTATTTCAAAATTACATTGTGTACTCCTGATGATTTTTTAAACATATTTGGATTTGTGTTCTTTGAAAACATAAATGAGTGAAGTCTTTTTCTTCCATTTTAATTAAGGTGTTATTTTCTTTATTTTATTTTTATTTATGACTAGTTTTGGAAAGAAATTTGTGGACATCCACATCACATATTATTTTGGTTGTTTATTTTCACACGTTTGGAAAAATATTTGTGGATATGACTACATTTGCATTAATTGTATTATAGGGTTAATTAGGCTAGCTAATAGTAGCTAAAAATTTAATTTTTTTGGTCATTTTTAATAATAATGTGTAACGAAAGAGATTAATTCAGTCACTTAGGAACCGGATCTTTCTGTAAAGTACTTATTCGTGAATACAAGTAGTTAACTAAATAATTTAGGGTAAATTAAAAGCCGTTTAAAAAAAGTTAACTATATAATATTAATATTTAATATAAATTTATACATCGGAGTGAGCTCTATGATGTAGAAAGTGGTTTTCAAAACTCTTATTGTCTAAACATCGGAGTGAACTCTATGATGTTAAGTGTGTATATGACTATGATGCAATGTATATCGTGAATTGCACTTTGTGAGAAAAAATGGTGGGCCCTAGCCCCTTGGGTACTATTAACAACACCATTTTTTAAATTATTGTAATTTTAAACCGTATAAGTGAAGAATCGTTTAGAACACATGTACATAGTAATAATAGTCGTCGCTGACTATTACGTCAGCATCTCTAATCCATTACTAAACTTCACTAGTAATAATTCTCATCAGTGTTATCAATTTTGTTTTAATTTTTATTTTTTTGTATAACACTTAATATTTCTAAAATAAAATTTTAGATTAAAAACTTTAAATACAAATTTAAATTTATCTTAAAAATAAAATATTACAATATTTTTTTAGTACCATAAAGAACTAAATCTACTTACGACTACAGTAATACAAAAACACTACAATCAGGAAGTTCATATTTATCATGAATCTTTTTTTTGGCAACCCGATAAGTCACAAGTCTATCGATCTTGACAAGGATTCCAAATTTCCGATAACGAGCTATTTGGTGACAATCTAATTTCTCGTATTCCTTAGTCCAGCTCTGATATTCTTGAACATTTAGATCAAATAAGTCTGCACAACATTGATTTGGTCGAGACGAAGAGGGGCACTCTCCAGCATAGGCGGATCTCTATAGTTAACAGCTTGATACAGGTGGCATGTGCCGCCAATCAACCGAGCGTACGGTGTGAGAATTTTTGAGGTTGTTCAAACGGTGCTACTAGTTAAATTTTCTTGTGCCCCATTGAAATTTGGGTGCTATCATAACCAAGTTCGAATTCGCTGAAAATATATAAAAACGATAAATTATAGTTCATTATTCATTTTTTGTTTGTGGAATACAGGCTACTTTTTGGGCTAAAAATATCTGTTACTTGCACATTGGGCTAAAAATATAAAATGACCAGCTTTTTAGACCTACTTTGATTGGTATTAGATTTAATTTATTTGTAAAATACTTATCTTTCTTGTATTTTGTTTGTTTAGTAAGTTAACTTTTGCCCAAATAGTCAATTAGGGTTTATGTCAAAGCATTATTAATGTTTATACACTTATAAGAATCAAGTTATATATAATTTCATTCAGTTATTTATATAACAATGAAAAACACAATTAAACTTGACTCAATTCGAAAAAAACCCCAAACAACGCCCCTAATTCTTAAATTTAATCAATTTTATTTTTATTATTATATGATGTCACCGGTCTTTAAAAATCCTAAATGAATGTATGGAAGAGGTGTTGGAGCGTGGATAATTGTATGCATGTGATCAAACTAATATAAATCTTCATCAATATATTGGCAAACTACAGTGTGGTGTTGATAAAAAATAAAAATTATATATTAAATGGTCTTGTGGCATGAATTTTGTGTAGTGAGTTATATATACTTTTTGTTGAACTAGGCTGTGAGAATCAAGTTTTCAAGATACCATCCTATATAAATATTAGTATATAATGTAGGTGTAGCCTCCTTTTAAATGGAATGTAAATTAATTTGTTATGAATTTAATTCTTTTATTTATATCATAAAGGATCTTTAAAAGGAAAATGATGTATGCAACTAGAAGCATTCATCTTAGGTGTTTTCATACTTATAAATACTTAAACGAGTAAATGATCAAATGATTAACATACTCGTCATTTTAATTGTTTAAGAGTATAGAAACACCTAAGCATATATTATATTCCCATCTTTCAATACTCAAAAGAACTAAATAAACATGAAAAATTTAAAATGTATTTAAAGTATAGTGAGTTGTTTTCTGCAATTTTTTTACCTGTTGTTGCTGATCATAAGTTAGTAGTGTTTTTTGGGTAATTAATATTTTGTGAAGGGAAAACAAAGACATCTCATTATATGAATAGGTAAGAGAGAGAAAATTTTAATTACCTTGAAATTCTTCATGCAAACACACTTCTGAATACCAAAAGAGATGCATTCTTGTTGGAGTGAAAGAAACAAAGTGGAAAAAAATAAAACAAATAAAGCAAATTGATTCACTTACTCATAAGTTAAGGATTTAACTACTAATGCTAATTTCACAGGGATTTGATTTTTCTCTCTTCTAATATCTTTGTAGCTTGCACATAGTCCTAATATTAGAAAAAGTATCTCAAAGCACCTAAATTTTATAAGTAGATTGATTGTACCTTTCTCTTGAGGTAAGCAAGATCCTTAGCGGAGATGCATTCTTGTGTTTGTTCCAGGTACCTTCAAATGTGTAAACTACTGATGAATTATTGGATCAAGTAAGAGTCTTCTTGCCTGCAAAAATTTTGACAAAATTTAACACCAAGAAAGTCAACAAAATTAATATAGAAACAACAACAGGGTAGTTGATGATATACAATGTTTCATTTTAGTAAGTGAGCATTTGAGAAAATCCAAAATTCGATAAACTATCTAACCAGAATTTGATGAATAACAAACAATTTAACCCAAATCACAATGTTGACCACACAATTGTTTCTCTACGCTTTGTAAACCTAAAATTTGCTTGAAATATGATTAATCTAAACTTGGGTACACACCATTTGCACAAAGATACTAGGTCGACAATGGGGTTTATCATAGAACATTGGATACACACTCCCATAGATATATAACAAAAATGGCTCTCGATTAGGATTGGATATACTTTTGTCAAGACCTGGACAATGAATAGGCTGCAAAAGTGGAAGTTTCTACCTTTAGATCGATTAGAACACGCTCCAAGAACGAACCACAAAAAGGATGAAGCGAACAAAGAGGATGTTTCGTTCAACCAACTAAACCAATTCTTCCCGTGCATGGAAGAAGATTATGGTTCAATCGATTGTTGGTATGGATAATGACTTAGGCTTCTTAGGGATTAAAGAGATGGATCGAAGGTGATGCTGAGGCGTGCATAGGGTTTCTAAGGAACGGACACATGAAGATGGGAGTTAAAAGAAACGGGTTTTGAGAATTGAAATCGGGTACCACATTATCAAGGATCCGCGTGTTTGAACTCGCGAAGGGACTAAACGGAAATGACGGCATATTTTAAATTTAAATAAAGGAAGATGATGTCAAAATCGTTTTCTTTTAATATATATATAGTATATTAGAATATTACAACGTCTTTTTTGATATATGTTCGGTTTTGTCTGTTTTATCGGTTTGGCTTGGCTTCGGTTTTTTAATTTTCTCACCAATAATTAATTTAGATAAGGTTTATACTTAAATAAATAATGTATATTTGTAAATTTGGTTAAATATAATGTTTTAAAATGTTACAAAGGGTAAATATGATTTTATAAATTAAAGTAGGCAAATAAGATATTTTAAGGTTTAAGAAGAGTATATATGAAATTATCTCCAATAATGTTGATTCAAATTAAAGAACTCTGACTCTTAAAATTTAAAATCAAATTAATTTTACAATTTAAACGAATGGTTAAGATTTAATTATACCAAAACCACTACTAGAAAAACTGAAATTTCCGACGAAATTTAGCGATGGATGAAAACCGTCGCTAATTAGCGATTGATTGGTGACGGATCTGCGACGGATTTGAGTTAAAGGCAATTCCTCGCTAATCCCTTGCTAATTTGCGACAGATTTGCGACGGATACCGAATCCGTCGCAAATTAGCGATGGAATACAGCTGGATCAGTTAGCTTTCTTGTTACTAAGCTAAAAATGGTAAGATACCAAATCTATGTATTATATTTTAAAATGTAGTTTGTATTGTTATGTTTAAGGAGTTTATTTAATATTCTTAACAACTGTATGTTTACTATCAATTTTGTAGGAAGAGAGCT
>JAUEJL010014219.1:0-22006 GCA_032274825.1 Drosophyllum lusitanicum | reverse complement strand
GCATCCCAAATTGCCTTTGCTGTCTTGTATTTAGATACAAGAAGTAACTGTTCTTCCGATAACGCTTGATAAATATAAGCAATTGCGTTCTTGTCTATATTTTCATCAACTTCGTCTGTCGATTCATTTTCAATTGCTTCCCATAACTGATTTGCTTCCAATATGGCTTGCATCCGAATTACCCAAGTTGTGTAATTTATTGATTTTAATATCGGGCATTTGAAATGGGTTAAAAAACCTAAATTCTTTCTTCCTTTCTCACTATCGTGGCTTTCGGACATTGTTATAGATTTTTAAATAAAAGATGACCTTAAAACTTTTGATAAAACAACAAAAATAAATTTAAAGATTGTTTTTTTTAAAAAACTAAATAAAAAAATTCAATTAAATTTTTTTAAAAAACTTCTGTGATGAATTTTTTTTTAAACGTAATTTCCCTTTTTTTTTTAAATTAACAATTTTAATAATTAAGTTTATCTTTTTATTAAAAATGATAACCTCTTTTTTAAAAAAAAAAGAGGCGTAGTCTCTTTTTTTTAAAAAACAATTCTATTTTAAAGAAAAATAGAAGAAATAAAAGGGGTTAAAAAGGAGGAGAGGAAGAATTAGGGTTTCTTAATCGTTTCTTCTTCTTCTTCAAAAATAACAAAAGCGTAGCCTCCTCTTTGATGGCTCTTAGTTGTCGACAAATGGCCTCCTCGATTTTGGACCGGCGATGTGCCGTACGTGGCGGTGGTCGACTTGTAACTGCTTCACTGTCGAGTATCCCTCGGCTTCTTCAAACGCTGGTTGCCCCTTGCGATTTGCGATGCTTCTTTTTAGTCGAGTAAAACCCTCGATCTGATTCTGATTAAAATCGAGTAAAACCCTCGATTTTGGTCAGCGATTGTGTGCTCCGGTGGTTGCCCCTTGTCGGATTCGCTCCTGGTTGTGTATACTTCGGATGGTGGTAACCCCTGCCTCCGATTTGCGATGTTTCTACAGTTTGCTCCGGTCGTCTTCTCCGATCCGGTATGTCCCTTTTCGGTTGCGTGTGCCAGATGGTGGTAAAAACCAACCTTATAGAGTTTTGGCCGCCCTGGGTATCCCTTGATGGATTTCCGGTCACTCTGGGTAACCCTCGCTGATTTCAAACAACACCGCTCTGTTGGTGTTCTTCTGTTGAATCACCGGTGCCGTTTTTTTGGTAGATGATGAGAACTTTGGCAAACAACCAAAGCTCTGATACCAAATGTTAAGATCGATAAACAAAAACAAACAATATGTCAAAGTTCTTCTATTATTTCTGTAATTTTCGATTCTATGAATCTGTACAAACAATACATATTTATAGGGTGTGATGGTGGCGGTTTTCCGGCAGTTCTCCATCAACTGACGGCGGCGGTTGGCGGTGGACGGCGGCTGACGGCCGTCGACAGTTACCTCCGGTGGTGGGGCTATATATACATATATTCTATCTACTAAAAACAATAAAAACTATACTATTTCTTTTGACAATTATTCCAACAGTCTTCCCTCTAATTGTCAAGTCTTCAATCTTCGAATCTTCAAGTCTTCTTCAGCCTCACGAACTTCTACGAACCCGAGGTCGCTTTGATAAATGTTGTCAACAAATACATGGTCACACAGTACAACTTCAACTGAGTCCGTCTCTTGGCTTGTCTGCCACCACCCACACCACCGTTTGGAACCACTCCCACCACTAGACACCTCCAATGACCACCGCCAAAACCACCGGAGAACAAAAAACAACCACCAAAAGTGTACCCCAAATTGTTTCCCACCGTATCCCCCAAATCTGTCCCTCATCATCTACCACCACCAAAACCCACCACCGTTCCCCTACCCTACAATCGTACACATACTCGCATCAACAACCACTACAATCACACACCCTAGAAACAACAAGCAACCACCACCACCCACACCCCAAATCGGAGAATACAAAATGAAAGAAATCAAGAGCATCAAGAAATCCTAAATCAGAACACCAAGAAAGCTTATAGATTTGAATACACCAAATCGAAACCTCAGAAATCCTAAATCGGAACCCAACAACACATACACTGTAAATCTTAAATCGTTACCCAAGAAATCCAGAGTCAGTGATGACGATGTGCAGATCCGAGATAACTTACACCGATGGTGGTAGTCTTACAACACAGTGGTGGTGATGCGGTGGTTGGGAACGACGCATGTGGGTGACGACTTAGATCCAGGGATGTGACGAGGTAAGATGGTGTTGGTGATGTGATGAAGTAAGACGCCGGGTGGCGGTGATGCTGCTCGCTGGCAAAGGGGCCGAGAGGTGATGGATGGCGGTGGTTGGGTGAGAGGGTGGAACGAGAGAGGAACAGGAGAGAGAAAATGGTGTACCTAGCATTGTTACAAAGTATAAACAATATAGAATCCTAACGTGATAAACGAATTTTAAAAATGAAGAATATAATAAGTAAGAAACCATACAGGCCAATTGTGTAATTTACTAGAGAATTAAAAAATACATGGAAGGTTTGAAGGACCCGACCCGGCAGCCGCTGAGATCCCGTCCGAAAATAAAAACACGCACAGATGGATACAACACAATTCAATTCAGTGTTTGTCGAGTGAGTAACGAGAATAACAAATGTTGTCTGGTAGCCAGGAGGAATTGTGAGCTCTCAAATTCCTTATTATTCTTCTTCTTCTTTCGTGGATCCAACTAAAATTATTCGTGGAAATCTTTATCTATTTACCCAAGAAATGTGGACCATACCTTTGGGAATCTCAGGGAAAACCCTCTCTCCCAATTTTAACAATTTACCCCTTCTCTATCCTTCCAGGGTTCATCAATCTTCTATCTCTCACCATATCTCCCGATCAGGTACTCTCTCACCCTCTCTCTCTACATATAAATACTTGTATTTATAGGCGCATAGTCTAATTGAGTATTTTGATCTGGGGTTCAATCTGTGAGTTTCTTGACTATAGTTGGATAGTATAGTTTGTATCTTCTTCTTTTTTTAATTCTCAAAGTATGATTGAAATCCTGGCTATTTGTGTTTCAGACTCTGTTAAACAATTCTGCTTTACTGGTGTCTTTTTTCTCTTAATTTCAATGATATGAGTATTGGTGGCATCTTCAGTGTGCCATTTTTGAATTGGACTGAATGAGAATTCGGTCAAAGTTTACGTCTTTCTGCTTGTTGAACACATTTGTTGTTAGTATTACCTGTATTAGTGGGTGGCTGCAGATTTTAAATAATTTGGTCCAAATTTTGGATTTTCAAGAATTGACAATTATTGAAATGATTAATATTCTTTAGGTGCTCTATGATTTGTGGTTAAGCTGATCTGAAAGAACTGTAAGTTCAGGTTTTGGTGTAAGGAGTTTGATAGAGGTCCAACTTTGATGTTGCCAATGGTATGAATGTACCTCTAATGTCAATGGGGATGCTTCACCAAGATACACAGCTTAATGAGATTGTTTAATTATTAGTTAGATGCCTTAAATAGTGTTTACTAGATAATGATAAATATTGTAACCCAAAATCAATAGCATCAATGGAGATCTGCCGGTTTTCTTGGGCATCTCAAAACAGAATATCTTGAAAACTGTAATGAGTAAAAATCAAATGCTTCTATTGAACCATGTATGATGTCAACTGTAACAATTATTTGTGGAAAGAGAGATATGTTTAGGTGTTAATTTACTTGTGACGGAAGAAGTAAGCTCAATTTCAGGAGGGCGCTTAGAATTGCGTTTTCAAAAATGTTCATTGCAACATTCAAGAATCAGAAATCATATTATTTAGCTTCAACAAAGTGATTGAAATTGGGTATAGTTATGTTTTTCACATTTACCCTAGAAAATCATGTTTCTACTTGCAAGCAAGTCCTTAATTGCTTCATGATATCCCATTACTCTGGCCCGAGAAAGTAAAGATTTGGATTAGGAATCAGATTTGTCAAACACTGCAAAATTGATCATTGTGACTTCAGGTTTACATCACAGATTCACATCCAAAAAACCCCCAAAGTACATCCCTGTGTTGTAAAGAAATTCACAGTTCCATTGGATACATGGTCAGAGAAAGGTGTTGGTATATCTTGTGAATATCTAAAATACATCAATAATGACAAAATAGGAATATTGTGAAACAAAATCAAAATTTATGTTTAGTTACGTCTAATGGGCGAAGTTTGATCTTGGACTGCAACTTTTCTGAAATTAGAAGTGTTTTATTTATTCTTTGACATCCTAGAAAGAAAGTTATCAACTTTCACCAGATGACCTCAATGTCAAGGTCTGCCTCTGTCTTAACCTGTTTGTTGGAATGATTGTTGTTTCACAAACTATAATAACTTCAAACAAGAAACACAGCATCAAGAATTGAATTATTTATGTAACTTCTGTATCTCAATTGACGTTTTCTTATTAGAAATCTTTTCAAATGTCTTCTGTTGTCTAGACTCAAGAGGGATTTGCAAAGCCAGTCAAGTGGTTGATATATTTCCAATCGTCTCCCCTGAAATTGTTGTTCGGGAGGCAAGAATTGAGGATTGTTGGGAAGTTGCAGAAACGCATTGTAGCTCCTTCTTCCCTGAATACTCCTTCCCATTAGACTTCGTTTTGAGGATTGATAGGTTGCTTGCACTCGTTTTTGGATTGTCAGTACCCAGTGGTTGTAGAAGAACATGTTTGGTTGCCGTCACTGGTGCTTCCGAAGATGACACTTTGTTTATTGGTGATGAAGATCTCAAAATTGCTGGTTTTGGTGCAAAAGTTGGTCTGAATAAGGGATATGTTGCAGGGATTTTGACTTTAGATACCGTGGCTGACTTTCTTCCAAGGAAAGGACCGCTTCGACAGAGAAGGTGAGCTTTTCACATTTAGAAATGATTTTGACTCTCCTGGTCAAAAACTTGTTGATCTTTCATATCCAACATTGACATGATCTGAAAGAATAAAACTTCGTTATTGGTAATCTATTAATATAGATTGTCTTTGTATATAATGTCATTAGAATTCCACTGTAGTGGTCCTTTCAGTTCAAGTAAAATCTTTATCAAAGCTGGATCCTTAAATCGACTCCTTTGACCGTAACAGTCAAAATGTTTCACCAATACTAGAATCATAAGATTTCTTGATGATCAAATACAACTTAAAGGAAAAAGATATTAATATATTAGTAACAATATCCATGTGTTATATTGATTATCAAATACCAAGTTTGAAATGAACAAGTCCATATCTCTTTAAAGAGTAATAAGTAATATTTACTAAGAATTTGACTTGTGCTCTTAATTTAGAGCAGACTAATAAAAAGTTCGTGAAATTTTTGTCAGGAAAACATCTTTCAGGACTAGATAATGATCTGTTAGATTAGTTAAACCAATTTACTTGTCCTTTATAGCTGAATTATGTTTAGTTTGACTATTAAGATCAAATAAATAAATTCCTTAACTTCAAATTTAACTATTTGTTTGATTACTGCATATAAACTTCATATCATTCACCCCTAGTCTCGAAATGTCTACGTTTGAATTTGTATACATCTGTATGAATCTTGAAACAAATTTCAAAAGGGTCAACTGAGTCAAACGACAGGGAATAATCATCTGCCAGCTCATGTTTGCAGGACAGGAATTGCATATGTGTCAAATGTTGCGGTTAGAGAAAGATTTAGGCGAAAGGGAATAGCGAAAAAGCTGATAGCAAAAGCCGAGTCTCAAGCCCGAAGCTGGGGGTGTCGGTCGATTGCATTGCATTGTGACCTAAACAATCCGGGTGCCACCAACTTGTACAGAAGCCAGGGTTTTAAGTGTATCAAAGTACCTGAAGGAGCCAAATGGCCCCAGCCCAGGACCTCACCTGATATGCAATTCAACTTCATGATGAAGCTCCTCGATAAAAATCGAATCAGTTGTTAGATTTATTCAGTACCACTGCTATTTTAGAAGGTACACTCGATCAAAGGGATAAAGTATGCTAGGGTTCATAGAAACTGCTATTGTACATCATTATAGTCTAGTACTTGCTTGTCCTTGTAAGATAAATGGAAATTTGGGGTTTCCTTTTCTGTTATATTCCTAAGTACGTACATTATTGTGTTTTGAACATACACATTACATAAGGCTCAAAAGTAGCTTCAACTGACGAAGCTTTGTTTTGGAGTTTTTTTTGTTTATATACAAGTATTTGACAGAATTAAATAATAGACACATTTAGAAAACTGTCATTATTACATGTATTCGTTATTATTTTTAGGAACTTATTTTTTAAATCTAAAAGTTTCAACCTCCTACAAGTTTGTTGCTTGTATTCACCAATTTCAGATACACAAGGTCAGTTCTTATACAAGTGTGCACTCCGCACCTTCTAACTTGTATAAAAATGAATTTAAACTCCATTGATCAACCCTAAATTCATTACATTGAAATGACTATGTGACATTAAAATGACTAGTAGATGGTTTAGTTATTCTAGAGGTAAATTAAATATAGAGTTAATTGTCAAATTCGTTCTTTAACTTTGTCATTTCTTTCGATTTGGTCATTTAACTTCAAAAGTGACTAGGATGGTCCTTTAAGATCCACTTTAGACGAAAAATAAATAAATATTATTTTAATTAATAAAAAATAGAAAAAATGATCAAAGTACCCTTGATTTAACAGAGTTGACTAACGGTCAAGTGGTCAACTAACGAAAGGATCTTTTTTGTCATAAAATGGATCATCCTAATCACTTTTGAAGTTAAAAGACCGAATCAAAATAAACAACAAAGTTAAAGGACGAATTTAACCGATAACTCTTAAATACATAATACACAACTCTTAAATATATAATACACCTGCCTTTTTGTTAACAGGCCTCCTACGGACCTGGGCCCTACCCTCTTATGAATCCTGAGCCCACAAACTCGCTTAAGCCCATTACTCCCATCAAATATCAAATAAAATCGTCCCCTCGTCCTTGATTCCTGTCCAAGAAGCCGTGAACAAGAACAGCAGCAGTCTAACCCAGGTCAGGAGATAAAAACATTCATTCAGGTAAATAAACTCTAACCCTAAAACCTAATTTGGTAACAAGTTTATGTTTATCACTCGTTCTTTGTGCTTATGCTAGAGTTTTAAATTGGTTTATTTTGTTTGCACATATCGTCTCTACGTAGTCGTGAAAGTGGGAATTAGGGTTTCGAATTTCATTAATACACCGAATTTTAGTCGCAGGAGTAAATCGAAGATCAACGAAGATGATCGAGGTAGTGTTGAACGATCGCTTGGGGAAGAAGGTGCGTGTCAAGTGTAACGACGACGACACCATCGGCGACTTGAAGAAGCTTGTTGCAGCTCAGACTGGAACCCGCGCTGATAAGATCAGGATCCAGAAGTGGTACAACATCTACAAGGATCATATCACCCTCAAGGACTATGAGATTCACGATGGCATGGGCCTTGAACTCTACTACAATTGAAATTGTAGGTATGTCTATGATTATATCGACGTAAGCTTGATGAACGGACGAAAACAACTTTCAAACACTCGAATCGAATCTATTGTTTATGAATAAATTATATATTTTAAACTGTTCAACTATGTATCGGTAAGCATAAAAATATGTATGTAACCGGAATTTGGTCTTTTATACTTTGATTGCTGAATTCCAACGCTTTGTGTTCTATGTTAATTCTTTATGATTGGGTAAACGGAAATGGCAGATAATCGGACTCCAACTTGAGCTAAAAGGAATCCATGTTTGTCAATATTTGATCCATGTTTGGTACAAAAGTTTATAACCAGGTTCAGTGATCATACACATCTTTCAATCTTTAGGTGGAAACTATGGCAAATAACTTAATAATGCTTGAGTTGCATTTAGTCATTATGTTTTATGACTGGCTAATTATTTACAGAAACTGATAACTCAACCAATACCAAACAATGACATGTTTTGACCCATTACTCCCAACCATTTTTCCACCTCTTACAAGTTACAACCACCACAACATACCATGAGATATGCACCATCATCAAGCCAGTGATACTCCTTAACTGTTCCATGGCCACTGGTCTCAATAGCCAAATGTGACTCCTCACCAACAACGTTCATTGGCGTGGCAGTAAACTGATATTCGAGCATGCTTTCAGATCTTTTACAGCTTCTTCACACTATTCAGCCTCTTTTTTACCGTTTATTGAATATGGATGTCGGATAAAACGAAAAATAAACTATACGGAATTTCAATATCAAACACATACTCGGTGTTTATGTTCTATATGTTGATATTATTGTTTAAACTTATCCTAAATGATCAAAGTTTTTAAGGAATTATATTAAAGTAGCACATGAGAACTAGTCCTGTGTGTTAAGAGTTACCAAACGAATCACCTCATCAATAACATTTTCATCTTCTCGTTTGAACCCAACCCCTGCAAGAAGTTGGGAAGTGTCAGCACGTCATCAAAAGAGCAATAGATACTGAAATATTCGCTTTGGATTATGTTTTTCAAAAGAATATGAATATCAAAAGAGCAACCTTGAAGAATGAGAATCGTATAAATTAGCTTCAACCAAGTGATTGAAGTTGGGTATGGTTATGTTTTTCACCTTTACCCTAGAAAATTATGTTTGTCGCAAGCATCTCCTTAACTGTCTGCTTCTTGATGTTCTCCACTTTCAACCAAGTGATTGAGAATCAGATTTGTCAAACACTGCAAAATTGATGATTGTGACTTTAGGTTAACATTACATCCAAACACTCCTAAAGTACATCCCTGTCTCTTAGGGGTGAGTAGAAAAAACCAAAACCGAACCAAGATAGCAACCGACGGTTTTGGTTTTCAAATTTTCAAAAACCGACTTTTTCGGTTTGGTTTTTAAATTTTCAAAAACCAAACCGAACCATTTCAAGGGGCAATATTGTAAATATACATGTCCAAAAAATCAAATATCCTATGACTTTCCATTTACACAGCCGCCACTCATTTACATTAGGGTTTCACCAAAGAGGCGTCACACTGATTCAGATTTCCTTCACAGTTGCAACTTCGTTTGGTCGTAGGTCTAATTGGTTGAATTCACCTACATCACTTTATTTCAATTCGACGAGTTCACTTTTTCTCGATTTTATCCATTTCCAGCTTAATATAGAAATCCACTTCTAGTTGTTTATCTCGATTTCCAGCTTAATATAGAAATCCACTTCTAGTTGTTTATCTCGATTTCCAGGTTCTAACTTTTGAGTTGTATGTAGTTCATCTAGAGTTGATTGTTCATCTCGATTTTCAGTTTGCTAATATGTTATTTATCGGTTTGCTTTGAGTTTTGATTTGTTTCAACTTTGGCTTTAATGTTTAAACTTTTAATAGACATATTGCTTGTATCAGTTGCAATGGATATAGTTTGAATGAAGTGGCACGCATTTTGATGTTTTTAATATAGCTTCAATCTTGTTTAATTTCACAATGATAATTGTATAGCTTCAAATATTAATGGTTAAAGGTTGTAAAAGCAAACCAAAAACCAAAAACTGAACCAAAAACCGACTTCAAAACCGAACCACTCCAAAACCCGAACGGTTTTGGTTTTGGTTTCCAAAAACCAAAATTTTCGGTTTGGTTTCGCTTTTATGCCAAAACCGAACCATGCTCGCTCGTAAAGGAAGATATAGTTCCATTGGATACATGGTTCTTTGAAAGTGTTGATTATTTATTTTTATTTTGAATATCTAAAATACCAGCAATAATGACAAATAGAGGAACATTTTGAAACTAAATCAAATTTTTATCTTTAGTTAATAGTTATGCCTTTAGCGCAAAGATATTAATCTTGGACTGTAACATTTCCAAAAGCAGAAATGTTGCATTTTATTCTTTGACATTCTAGAAAGAAAGTTATCAACTTTCACCAGATTTAGAAAACAATTATCAATCTTGAAGGTGAAAAGCCATCCATGTGACCCAAATGGTGAAAGGTCGATGGGTAATGTCCAGATGGTCGATTACAACATACAAAAACAATTAACCCTTTGATATACCTGTCCCGATGGTGGTCGTCGTCAATGCCTCCCACCAATTCAATGGTGAAGGTCGTTGAGTAAAGTGCCAGAGTACGGTGAAGTCGTCGGATTCTATTATAGAAACACAGAGTCAAGGGAGAGAGAAAAAGTATGCTAAAATGTCTTTTAGAAAAGAGACCATTTCAGTCTAATTGATACAAGTGAAAAATGATCTGCAAACCTCTTTTTCAATCAACAAAAACACTCATCACCTCTTCTGCCCGCCCCAAACATAAGAGGTAAGATCTAAAAAGAAAAAACACCACCTACATGTCTCAAGCTCGTTTATTGCAATTGAACAACACAATAGTTTGACTCCTCCGTCTAATTTTGATTATTCTGTATCATATAATCACTTCCAAATTCAAAACACAAGCACTTGTACCCCTCATTACAACAGAAGCAATCGCCAAAAGAGGCTCGCTCTCTTCTTTAAAGAACGTTTTTACAGATAACACAACTCACGGTTTGGTTATTGTTGTACAAATTTCGCCAATGCAGATAAATCAAGAGCTGAGAACTCCTTTACAGTTGAAAGCACTGCTACCCCAAGTTTTAATGCGTCCTCATTGCTTGGTGCCTACAATTTTTATTATGTTTATTTAGTTTTTTCATACCAAGAAACTTAAAAGCATTTATGGCATACAGTTCAAAATACTATGTTTACCTCAATATTGAGGGGTAACACAGGGTCATGAAGTGAGAGTCTGAGGAGGAACCACCCGCCATAGCCAGAAACTCGTACCCCTTCATAGTTAACAGGAGCTTTTTGAAGCTTAGGATCTGATTCGCTTTTGTTTTCCAAATGCTTCAGCACGGCCTCCCCGTAGTCACGGAAAGATCTGTAAAACATCATTTGAATAGTTTCAAAATTCCTGAGGCGTAAGCCCCATGCGGTAATTATTAGCAGGTAAATAAACATACCCTCCTTTTAGATCTGCATGATTTTGATCTATTTTTAATCTAAGCTCAACAGCAACACCTGGTTCCTGCAGTTCATCTACCAGATCAGTCAAAACTTTGCTACCGCCAGTTTGACCCAAAGCTCTAGCTGATGCAAGTTTGTTTAATAGCTTGACCTGCAAATCAAGACACCATAACTATACAAATAAGACACCATAAACAAGTAGAACGACTGCTCTTTTTCTTTTCTTTTTTTGAAAAAATTTCTACCACGACCCTGCCTAGAAAAGCCAAAATGGCTTCCACTGTCAGTCCACGTTTGGCAAAATCGCACAAAGAGAATATATGATAACTGCAACGAGAAATTGACTCCTTTACTTATGAATGATTCAGTTTAGGTAATTTTTTTTAATCTCTAACAAGTCAAATGAGTTGCATGGGTTGAAAGTTATTCAAAGCGTCATAGAAATAAATAGGACCTCTACATTATTTTATTCAAAGATTTATGTTATAGTAAAATAATATAATATTTGAAATCATAGTAGTCTTGTCGCTTGACTTTCCTGAAGTTTTGACTTGTCTTGTCGATCAACTTGTAAGAGTGCGGAATTGTAATCATATTTGACACAGTAATTATTTCAAAATTTGTAAAAACTTTGGACGCAATGTTTTGAGTCGGAACCCAACCAATACCAAAAAATGACCCATTACCCCCAACCGTTTTGCCACCTCATAGGCTCATACAACAAATACATACCATGAGATATGCACCATCATCAAGCCAGTGATTCTCCTTAAGCGCACCATGGCCACTGGTCTCAATAGCCAAATGTGACTCCTCGCCAACAGCATTCTGTGAAGGATGCCAGATTAAGATGGCAGTAAACTGATATTCAGGCATGCTTTCAGATCTTTACAGCTTCTTCACAAAGTTCAGCTATTTTTACTGTTTATTAGATATGGATATCGGATGAAACAACATATAAAATATATGGAATTTTGAATATCGAACACATACCGGATGTTGTTACTTTGTTAGATTCACAACCTGTATGTTCTATATATAGGTCTCAATTATATTGTTATGGTGAGATTATTGTTTTTTCCTATTCTAAATTAACAAGCTTTATAGGGATTTCCAATAAAGTAATACAAGAAAAACAAGTCTTGTCCTGTGTTAAGTCTTACCAAACGAATCGCCTCATCAATAACATTTTTATATCCTCGCTTGAACCGATGGTGCTTCCCCCCTGCAAGAATTTGGGAACTATCAGCACATCATCAAAAAAATAAGAGCTGCATGCTATGGTTGCTAAATGGGCCGGCACAAACAATATCTAGAATGATTTAGTGAACAAATAGATGACCTAATAGTCTGATAAAACATTTTAACCAATCCTGATGCATAGACGAGATCAACTAAAACATTAACAAACTAGAGAAAAGATAAAAGGATAAAAAGGAACAACTACTTGACTACTACATTTAATCACTAACAAAAGCCCAAAAGCATCATCACAAGCCTGATATGTCATTGTCCACAAAAGTTAGAACTGAAATATGAAAGCTTGAAACTTTCCAGATTTTGAAAAAGATTTAATATGGCACAAGCTCATTAATATCAGTATTAACAAAAGGCATTGTGCAAATGTGTCTATTGATGAAAGCTGAGATGTATATTAGGGATATGTATCTTACTAGTAAAACGGCATTTGTTGCAAAGTATAACTTTCTGTGAAAATGTGAGTCAAAAAGTTGATAACATATCTAATTGCATGTCGATTATGTTCAGTGCTGTAAGAAGTGATTAGATGGTCAACATTGAGATGTTATACTTGAGAGCGATTCTTTACATGGGAAGTGCACTTGTTGTTGGGAATGTACAATTTATGCCATAATACATACTTTAAAGCTGAGATTTTGTATGTCTTAGGAATTTGTACTTTACAGGTGCAGTTGTTTTATACTATAATTTATGTTATATAGATGAGTTATACAATAGAAGTTTGAATGCTATTCTCTTCAAGACTTGCACTACGCAAATGTATTTTTGTTTGCATCATACAAGTTATACTTTTAAGTATCTGTTTCGTTTTTTTAATATCAATAATGATTACTTGAATTAGTTGCATCATGGCTCGGACGACAATCCATTGGTTAATGGAGCAAATTAAAAGATTTTCCAATTAAATCCAAATATGATGCATTGACAACCATAAGCCACATGCATATATGACTCTCTTACCGAGTTTTTTCTCAATGAATGTTGTAAGCCCGTCTGAAGTAACACTGTCCGTGACAATAGTAGTTCCAGGGTGCTAGTAGGAGCAAACCAAGGCAGTAAGTAAGCTCAAACTCATGAAAAGGAACTATTTTCCAAACAAATCAAGAAACTTACTTCCTCTAAAACAATAGCTGACATCAAAGCAATCAGACGATTCCTATTGAACTCACGACCAGTGGAATCCACAGCTGCAGATCTGATTCAGACACCATTATTGACCATAAACTCCCAACATTTCTGCATAAAGCTATATACTTTGAACGTAGAGCATACTCACCTATCAACATCCGTGTCAAAGATGATCCCTAAATCGGCCTTGTTATCAAGCACCGCTTGCGTAATTGCCTTCATTGCTGCCTTGTCCTCAGGGTTAGGAATATGATTAGGAAATAAACCTGAGCATTGATCAAGTTAATCTGAGTTACTTTGATAACAGAACATATATAGTTAATAGTCAGTTTGTTAGTTTATTACCATCTGGTTCTAGAAACTGACTTCCAGAAGTAATAGCACCTAAAGGCTCCAGAACCTTTCCCTGCAAAATATATAAGATGGGAAAAAAAGTAAGTCCCCTAATTGATAAATAACTCATGTTTTAGTTATCACTTTAAAGAGATAAAAGCATCAAAAGGATTACAGCAAAAAAACCACCAGCTCCATTCCCAGCATCCACTATTATATGAAATCTTTCGAGTGGCTTTTCTGATAATTCAAAGCAAGTAAGAAAATTGTCATGTAAATGGTAAAACATAGATTGTTGTTAGATGAAAACCGGAAAAGATCTGCAGTGCGTAAAGCATGTGAAATCAGTACCTATGTTTCCTGAAGCTTTGCGAACAGCTGCTACAAGGTCAGATGCATAGACAGTCATGTAGTCAACTTTACCTATAGATAATGAAGCCTTTCTTTCTGCCTCTTTTAAAGATTCTGGAGTAAACCCATTGTATATGTTTGCAGCACGCTCTAAGATGTCTTTTATGTCAGCTTTCCCAAGCCCTCCCGCATTAGTGAAGAATTTAAACCCATTTCTATTATAAGGAAGATGGCTTGCTGTCAGAAGAAAGTAATAAGTGAAGCATTCAGTTTGTGCATTTGTATGATAACAGACGTGTATAACAATGTTTCCGTTTTGAGATTCTATAATATTTGGTTCCATTAACCACCTGTTATCATGATAGCTCCATCAACTGGACATAGAAAGTCTTCATTTTTGGTCAGTGTACTATTGAACATTGCTGGTGTGGATGCTAGTCTACAAAAAGGTTATCAAAGGGAATTGAAGGGATAAGTATAACCCAGATGAAATCAAGAGAATATTCTGTAGCTACATTACCCGTACTGCACAACATCAAAATCTGCACCAGCAATTCCCCGTGAAGCTGCATCCTGGAAACACCAGGTCAATCTTTCAGAAAAATCCACAAACACACATATAGCACTATATGTGCGTGTAAATGACACAACAACAACAACAACAATACCCAATCCCGCCTCAGCGGGGTATGTGGTAAGATGTAGACAATCATACCTCTACCTGTAGGTAGAGAGATTGTTTCCCAAAAGAGACCACCGGCGGCGAGAGAGAGAAAAATAATAGAGATAAAATAAAAATAAATAAACAATAAAAATAGCGAACAGAAAATAAATAAGTTAATTAAAAAATGCGTACATACATACATACATATATAGCAAACGGAAAATAAATAAGTTAATTAAAAAATACATACATACATACATATATAATTATATATATAAACACCCACACACACACCTATATAAATAAAAGAAAATAACTATCCTACTAATTATACCCAGCTTTCTATTCGAATTATTATTGTCATTAAAACTAATTTAGATGATATTTTGGGTGTTCTCAACGTAGTTATTACCGGTGGTTAACAGAATGTGCCTGTAAATGAGATTAATGATATTGTAAACTTCATCAAAGTGAACAAAAACTCATTCATACTTGAGAGTAAGGGTTGACACCTGTAACTTTTGTGCAGAAATCCGAGAATCATGGCCAATAGAAATTTTAAAACGCTTAGATGAATCACCCTTTTTCTTATCTAAAAGCCATGCAGCAAAGGCAGCCGCTATGGCTTGTGTCACCGGCTCCGTGAGGTTAATAGGTTCTCCCGCAACACCATCAACAGCAACACCACGAATATCACTGCATTGAGTTATGTATGTAAAAATTGTTTCAGAAAAAATGTTATGTGCGTATATAAATTAATAAAACTAAGTCACAAAATAAATCACCTATATATACACATTAATCTTCGAAGTAAAATTTTGTATTGATAAGTAAATATATTTTGCATATTTGTAAAAGTGAACCACGTCAGATTTATAGAAAATAAAGATCACAAGCGCAAACATCCAACCAAATATCATCAGAGGATTAGAGAATCTTCAGTGAAGGAAAGAGATTTTTACCTGCCATTTTGAAGTTTGAGAAAATCAACTTGCTCAAGTGAAGGTACTGCAGTAGCTGATGGGGAAGCTGCAAGAGAAATTTATTAGAAACCAAACTTTGTTGATAAAACATAAATATTAATGAACTCTGTCACACTAGGTCTTATCCATTTACACAGATCGTCAACCAGATCAATCACTTTAATTTATTTTAGAACAATATTATTTCTAAATCACCAACAATCACACAAATCTTAACTATAGCTCATCACAAGAGTTATTTTTATCCTGTCAATCTACCCTCCATTACAAAATAACTTTCACCGCAATTGATGTTTGAACCCTCATATCCTATTTCACATAGATGGTAAAAGTCAAACGAAGTACTATCTCTGTTGCCTATCTTTCAATATGCCAACCTCATTTCTCTCTCGCCATTTCTGCTATAAACTTATATAAGATAATACGAGGTATTGGAAAGAGAAAGGCCAAAACATATATTATACAGCAAGATTAAGATAAGGCTTGTCTTGAGAATTTTAAGGGCCTTAAAATCTTGGTTGCAACTGATATCAACCTGAATGGTAAGAGTCTAGAACAGACCATTGCAGTAAACAACTTGTCGGTTAATGTTTGACATATTATGCAATTGCATGGTCGAGATCCCTGTCCATGCCAACTTCCTTCCTTGAAAGAGAAGTAAGTTGTGTTCAAATTGGGCACATCGGTCCCTTTGATATAGGGTGCCAAACTGCCTATTTTGCTGGGAGCATTGTGCACTTGGTATATTTTGAACAATTTTCCCCATCATTTCTGCATAAAAGATTTGGAGTTTTATCAGATTTCAGATTAGCAGGATACAAAAGCCAAGGTTTATTAAGTGGGTGTGTTTGTGTATTTTCACGAATTACATTGCTTTATCAAGTTGAACCTTTAAGATTTCACCACGTGTGAGGTTCTCTTGAGTCTTAACTTATGGCCAAAGTTTAATCAGAAGATAAAATTATATAAATCAAATCATCAACTGCTACGTCTGTGAAGCTAGTTCAAGATCTTACATGTCCAGGATATGGTTGCCCCATCAGTTGCAACAAGTCCACTAACCATGAACAACTACCCTTTCTTATACAGCTTAATAGTTAATATCGTGGATAACCACAAACTCAAAAGATCGAGAAACATTTGTTACAGCGAATCCTTAAATCTGACAGGACAGGAGAAACAATTGTTCATAATGATACTAATAACAAGGTTTTACTCGAATGCAATTTTGAAGATATACATGCTCTTGCATCAAGAATCTCCTCTGCATTAATTATTAAGACAAAGGTAACCAAATACCACAAAATAGGTACAAATAGAATCCCGATCAAAGAAGACAAACTCCATGCCTTGCTTTTTCAGTCAACCAACCTAGTTTCTGAAATTCACTTGACTGGAGAGTTAGCTAATATCAGCCTAGCCTATCCCAAAAGATTTCATTCTAAGCAAAAAGAAAAAAGAAAAAAAAAGACCTTATCTTCCATTTAATTCATCATACGTTTAACGTAAACTAAAACCCCAAAAAGAATGCAATTCAATCTTGTGAGATCAAGCATCTTCGTTTGACTTTTACCATCGAGGTGATCATTACTCAAGCACAAAACTATAAATTCAAGCATTTCAATCACGTGGTGTGGCTACATTTGACTATGTAAACTAGCACTAATCGTAAGGTTTGTACTCTATTGAAATCCAAGCGAACACTGCTTCAATTTATTTAATTAAGAAATACTCTTGATATGACTATAACTCAATTTCCTGGATGCGCAGAATATGTATGGATATCCTCCTTTCCTAAGGGTATTTTTGTATTAAAAGTTAAAACAATCATCATCGTCTTTATACAAACAAGTTATCAAAACTCGAATTTGTGTTTCCGATTAACTTACATGAAAAGTCGTTTATTCCCGTAGCTGATCTACAAAAATTTTATCGAATAAGATAAATTGAGCAAACAAAAACCAAAAAATTCAAGTACGGTTGAGTTAAACGAGCCAATTTCTTCGACTTGACGCCTGATTAATTCCGGGCAGATGTAATATCTATCTATACACAAACTATAAGCAGAACAACATACATAGAGATAAAAAGATAACCCACTGACCTGCCATTATCACAAAAGCTCTGTGCGTTTGAGAGAGAGAGAGAGAGAGAGAGAGATGGGCGGAGAAGCTGAAGGGAAGTAGAAGACAATGGCAGGGAAGAGCAAAACACACAACGATGTCCAGCCACACAAGCGTGCGCTACACGTGCGTCGTATTCTGGGAGCTTCCCCTCCCTTTGTTCCTGGGTTCGACTCGATCCGTATGCACCAAACGGCCAAAAACACTTGGACAATTAGACTTACTTTTTTGGAAGAATTTCCTTTCAAACTTTTAATATAATTTAAACCATTTAAATTCTCAAATATTTCCTAATGCCTAATTTAATATAATTTAAATCATTTAAAAATAAAAAAACATTATTTCTAATCTAATCTGTAGGTTAAAAGTCCTATATACCCTTCTTCATTCTTTACGTACATTCAAATAATAGTTTTAGTCATTTCAAGCCTATGTCAAAACCCCAAAACTCTCAATGGTGTGCTGTGAACAAGCAGAGAAGGACACGTGTCTATAAAAGCAAACCTTTGTGTCATATATAGAGTGAAGCCACATAATCATGCCTATATCAGAAGGAAAGCTCGTAATCACACAAAAAAGGAAAGCTTGGTGGTATGCAGCTACAAAATCAAACCTAAGATAGAAGCAAATATTTCAATCGCAAATCCGGCTCAACGACCCTAAACGGGGAATCAAGCACACCTAACCGCGCTGGTGGGTGAGCGGGTAGCTGTCCACCAAACATCGTTATAGAGCCAGTGGCTCTTTCGGGTTAGCGGGTAGCTGATTGCCCTTATGTCAAGGAACAATGGTCCTGCATAACCCCGTTGATTCCGACCCATAAGTCCCCCGGAATCCAAATCCCGACCCATAGGATCTACCGGAACCCAGTTATATAGTGAACCCGACCCGAAGGATATACCGAGATCCCATATCAACTGACCTCAACCACACGACTGTAAAACAGTCCACAAATGTCCGGACATATCACATACACATAGATGATCCAAACAGGATCCAATAGCATGCATGCATGCATAAACACGACAATAACTTCTACTCATACACACTAAGCAGAACACACGAGTACAACTCTGCCATGGCATAGATTCATTAAGCATGTATTCATTCACTATAATTGTGTACCTAGTCAACAAGGCATCACATTTATCATAGGTATCATATCATCATGGTTTTAAACATAGTATACATAGGGTACACACAAGTCCAAAGTACTCCTAAACTACTATCCCGCACTTAGTTAGCAACTATGCTTGATATGGCTTTAAACATAACATTCTTGGGTTATCACTAATTAACTTGCTCATTCAATTGGATAGCATATCATTACAGATAGCATTAGCTTCTTATTGTTGGGAGAATAGTATAGTTTACTTACCTTTAATATTTATCTTGCTTGTTATTGGTTACTAGTTAACCAATTATCAACACTAGATTATATTCATGTTTATTGTACCATTAACAGATCAGTTGAACTTACCCATGATCACACTCAGAATTACTTTCTTGGTCACACATGTAATCATATACCATTATGTTTCATACATAACAAATGGCAATCAATAATTACATAATCACTACGTAGCGATTAATGGTTAAGTCGGTACTCACCTCAGTTCCACGTAATTATGATTAGCAGGACTCAACTTCCAATCCATACAATGATATGCTAACCAACTCAATTAGTACCTAAAATATCACCAATTATGTTTAGGTACCATCAATTAGCTTAATCATAAGCTCAATAGGCAATAAATAATGTTAAATATCTCACACACTTTGTTTGGTATCTAAACCTCGACTACCCGACACAAAAATATATATCTAACCAAAACCACTTTGAAACTAGTTTATGAAAATGTAATAACACGAAGTAGACTCTCTTAGCTTCGAAACGACAGGTCATACTCCCAAAACGAAGTTACGGTTGATTTTATATGAATTTTCCAAAGTTTGGGCTGAACAAGGGGCTCATACGGGCTCAATACGGCCATATGGCCTAATACGACCTCAATAAGGCCTTCCCAAGTCTTATACGACCGTATTAGATAGGGATTAGGGCAGAAGCCTAGTCACGAGCTAAAACGGCCCTATTTTGCCAAAATCACTTCCAAAACATCCCAAATTCATTCCAAAACGTTTTCTAACACTTCTCATGACTATTAGGCATCAAAAGCAAGTCACTGACATGTGTCTTATCGATTAATGACAACAAGAACGTCAAATTTGGTTTAAAAATACCCATGACCCATTTGAAGGAGTTTCAATCAAAACCAATGATTTATGATGCAATACTACTAATTTGAGCAAGTTCCATCTACTAGAAGGTGTAGGAACAGATTGGTAACCTCAAGAACATTTATTTGGTGCAACTAGATACTTGACCCACTTGACCCACTAAATCCTTCAAGAACAAAATCAAGATAAGGAGAACTACTTACAAGTTGAAGAAGGAGATGATGGCACAACTTGATTAACTTCTAAAGAAGCTTAATTCCAGATTTGTAGATTGCTTAGTGTTTTACCCTCTTCCAGCCAAGAACAACCATAAGAATGTTTTCTTTGAATGTGTAATTGTGTGAAGGCAGGGAAGAAAAGGCACAACAACCGACTCTTTTGGGTAATTATCTCAAAAGAGGGTATCCTGCTCCCCTAACTGACTTATAATACTTCGTCAAAATACCCTCCTCTTGATTATTTGTATTCTTTTTTTATTTTATTTTACATATCCAACTTAAATAGCCATAACATATAATATACTAATAAACTAGGAATTTTATTTATTTATCAAAGGTACAAGCTTACAAACACAATGTACAACTAGGCCAATTCCGGGATGTTACATGCAATACCACCCCTCTTATTGTTATGGTATATAATACCTTCGATTGTTTTTTTTCAATTGATGATCCTAGGATATGTTTTAATGTCTAGTGCTATAGGAAGCATAAGTTTAACATTTTTAACCGTTCAAAATAGAGTTAATTGTGGTGTTATGCTTTGTCCTAGTTGTCACAAAAGTTTATAACTAAGTTCACTAGTTGATCACTTGTTCTTGAATGTTCAACATTTCATCACCTTGTATCTTTTAATTGTTTTGGACCTCCAGATAATTCCCAACAAAATACAATTTAATATATATATTATTAATAGAGTAGAGAGAAAGTCTGATGTGGTAAAAAAACGATGACGTAATTGATGATATGTAAATGGGACATGGATAAATAGTAGGCTCTTATTGGTAGAAAATTGGAGAAACGGTAATATTACATTTAAATTCAATTTAATTGCGAGGGTTTGGATGTAAATTGTGAGGAGGTTTTATAAAAATTATATATATTAATGTAATTAATTATAGGTTGTTTGTAAATTATGTTTACTAACATGTGATATATTTTGTTTAGAGAAAAAAATTATTATATATTTGTGACCGTCTCATTTTCATCTACGTTTTGATATACATTTTATAGTAATATGACATTTTAAAAAAATTAGTGTAGTTTAATTTTTCTATTAATCGAGAGCAACGGCTGGATAATTCTTGGACATTTTATTTATTTTTTATATTTATTCACTCTACATAATATAGTCGATATAATCATTGATTTCTCGGTCTTTCGATAAAAAGAATTAAAAATGTACTATTATTTAAAATTTTGTCGTATTACGATAAAATTTATAGGTTTGATAACCACTTAATATGTCTTTTAAAACCGTTAGTTAGTGACACAAAGTTGTTTACAAAACTACCACTACCACTTTAGGGCTTTTTAAAATTGATTGTTAGTGTGTGAGTAAATAACCGTACAGAAAGTATAACCATACATAATTACTAAGTAGTGAAACAACATTCATGTTAATGGCTTATGTAACAACCCTTACAACTTGAAACTTTATATAAAGATTTTAATTGTCTGAGGGGCTGTCTGTTTGCTGCTTAATGGAACCATTTAGCGCTGAATGTTGAATCATTCAGCATTTAGCGTGTTTGATTGTCGTATTTGAATGAAGACTGTGCTGAATGAAACAGAAGAACACCACCAAATCATTTTATCTTAAAGTACATTCTGAATAATTAAATACAAAGTATTTTACCCTAATACTTATTCTTTCACATGTTGTCTTGTTAAACAATCATATCTTATCTTATAATATAATATATCACTATTAAGGTTAAAATGATAATTTGCATCAT
>JAUEJL010014108.1:0-22010 GCA_032274825.1 Drosophyllum lusitanicum | reverse complement strand
TTCTTGATGGTTGTATATTTGGCCCAAGGCCCATTCGTGTGGCTTAGCCTTCTTGTATTGTTATTTATAGTTGATCTTGAATGAGAAAGGTTTTCATGGGAAAATATTCATTATCATGTTATCAGAGCCTATCTGATTACCTTTCCTTTTTTTCCTGATTGCCTTTCTCTCGAATTCCTCTAGGGCCGGCTGCCCTCCTCTGCCCCATCTTTTCTTCACCGCCCTTCTTCTCGTTTGTTTCTTCTTCTTCTTCACCATGGCAACAGAGAAGCCATATGGAATCACCAACATTAAGGCATACATCCCACTGCAACTCGACTTGGACGAGTTAAACTACGATGCATGGAAGGAACTTTTCCAAACGCATTGCATTGGCTTCGTTGTGATACATCATATTGATGGCTCCTCCGATCAACGTCCCGATGATCCCGAGTGGTTGAAATTGGATTCAATCGTTAAACTTTGGATATACGGTACCATTTCTAAATACTTCCTCACTATGATTCTTAAGAAGAATGTAACTGCTCAAGATGTATGGCTTCATCTCGAGTCTCTGTTTCGGGACAACAAAGATGCTAGGGCCATTCAGCTTGACAACGAATTACGATCCATAACTATCGGCGATCAAACTATAACAGAATACTGCAAACACATTAAAGCT
Source organism: Drosophyllum lusitanicum (assembly GCA_032274825.1). Taxonomy (NCBI): domain Eukaryota; kingdom Viridiplantae; phylum Streptophyta; class Magnoliopsida; order Caryophyllales; family Drosophyllaceae; genus Drosophyllum; species Drosophyllum lusitanicum. The sequence continues at coordinate 21,349 of JAUEJL010014108.1, read as the reverse complement.
TTGGCAGATTTACTTGACAACAACGACAATACGGTGCCGGAAAAGAATCTCGTTACATATATGATCCATGTGGCTCTTTAAGAAGAAGTATAGATCTGATGGCACCCTTGATCGCTATAAAGAACGTCTTGTTGCAAATGGAAAAAGTCAACGACGTGGCATTGACTGCAACGAGACTTTCAGCCCGGTGGTTAAACCCGCCACTATCCGTACAGTGTTGAGTTTAGCAGTCTCTCGTGGGTGGCCAATCAATCAGCTTGATGTAAAAAAATGCCTTTCTCCACGGTGATCTCCATGAGACAGTGTACATGCATCAACCCCCAGGTTTTCACAACCCATCCAAACCGGGTTATGTATGCCACCTTAAGTGGTCTCTATATGGACTCAAACAGGCACCACGAGCGTGGTTTCAACGGTTTGCTGATTATGTCACATCTATTGGTTTTTCAGGATCTCGGTCCGATACATCGTTATTTGTGTTTCGTCACGGGACTCATATGGCTTATCTATTATTATATGTTGACGACATCATTTTGACCGCCTCAACTAACAAACTTTTGCAGAAGATCATATTATTATTGTGCAGGGGTTTCTCTATGTCTAATCCTGGCCTTCTTCATTACTTTTTGGGCATCTCGGTCAATAGGTGCAAGGATGGATTATTTTTATCTCAACGCAAATATACATCAGAGATCTTGGATAGAGCGAATATGACCAATTGTAAACCTTCTCGGACACCAGCCGAATCACAAATGAAACTGGACACCTCGGGTTCTCCGGTTCAAGACCCGACTCTTTACCGTAGCTTGGCAGGTGCATTACAGTACTTAACTTTTACGAGACTTAACATTGCATTTGCTGTTCAACAAATTTGCTTATTCATGCATGACCCTCGGGAGCAGCATTTTACGGCTCTCAAACGCATTTTGCGGTACCTTAAGGGTACTCTTGATGTTGGTTTATCTATTTATGCCTCACCCTCCTCCGGCCTGATTGCATACTCGGACGCAGACCGGGGTGGTTGCCCGGACACCATGAGATCCACATCCGGATATTGTGTTTTTCTTGGTGATAATCTCATCTCATGGTCTTCCAAACGACAGCAAACAATTTCACGATCCAGTGCCGAGGCAGAATACAGGGGTGTAGCTAACGCTGTGGCTGAATCGTGTTGGTTGCATAATCTTCTTCGCGAGCTACATACTCCTGTACCTAAAGCTACTATTGTTTACTGTGACAATGTCAGTGCTGTTTACATGTCCAACAATCCCGTGCAACATCAACGCACTAAACATATAGAGATCGATATTCATTTTGTTCGAGATGAGGTTGCCCTCGGCAGAGTTGTGTATCTTACATGTACCTTCATCTGCTCAATATGCTGATATATTCACTAAAGGCATGTCTTCTACACTTTTTTATGATTTTCGCAACAGTTTGAACGTTCGGGACAAGCCTCCCGATCAAACCGAGGGGGGATGTTAGTGTATATATGTAGATATGTATTTATTCTTGATGGTTGTATATTTGGCCCAAGGCCCATTCGTGTGGCTTAGCCTTCTTGTATTGTTATTTATAGTTGATCTCGAATGAGAGAAGGTTTTCATGGGAAAATATTCATTATCACACTAATGTTAGGAGAACTTTACGATTTATGTAACTACTATATAGGATTAACTATTTTACTACTTTTCTTTTATTTTATTTTTTGATATAATAAATATCGTTGTATTAGTGCATTTTTGCTTATATGTGTGTATGTAAGGGACCCATTTTTTCACTTTGCATAGGGCCTCCAAAATCAACTGGACGCCCCTAGTTATGCCCCCTCTACGCCCCGTTTATGAAATTGCTTACATAATTAAGTTTAGTGAAGCCCCACCATTTAGGATGATTGAATGCTTTAGGCTTATAACAACACCAAAAGAATGAAATCAATGTGTTCAGAACTACCACCACTTTAGCTTTTATAAGAAATGTAGATGGTGTGCTTTCAGTTTTTAACCTAACTGACATGCAAACCTGTTTGTCAATGTACAAGAACAAGAACTGTTCTGAGTTGATAAAAACTGAGATGTCTAAAAGAGTTGGAAAAGAGAAGTAAAAGAAGCAATACCATACCAAACACAAGTAAATCAAAGTTCTTATATTTAGCAATTCTTTAGCTTAATGTTTGAGCTACATATTGAATCATTAATAACCCACCCCCAGTAACTTCTATGAACATAAAGTCTCAACTGCAGTTACTGTCTCTATTAGTGACATTAATAAATGTTCTTTCTTTTCCAACTGTAATATAGACTTATAGGAATTATCTTGTGTTGACTTCTTTGTTTTTCGTGTTCTGTTAGTAAAATCAATTAAGGTTTTACAACCTATGATGAACACTTATTTTTACATGCCTCTAGATTAGTTTCTTAATTTATTTAATGTTTGTATTGTTTTGGTCATGTTTTCTCTTAGGTTGTTTTCTTGATCGACACACTAAATTTCTCGGACTTTGGGTAACGAAGTTTAATGATACTGAGTATCATAAAACTGAAATTGAGAAACTGTCAAACCAGGTAATCATTCATCCTTCATCAATTTTAAGATCATATGCTTGGAAAAGATAATAACTTTTTGTTAAACATTTGTATTGTTGTTCTTATAAGGTATTTTATTTACATCCACATATTCGAAGAGAGAAAAATTGTTATGATTAACCTGAAATCTATCATGTCAACTGCATTTGTGTCCTTCAAAACTCGTTAGGAGGTTGTCATTTGTCCTCAGACACAAAAGGCTATTGTTGACCGAATGGGCCCTTGAGCCACGTTTGTATACCGGAAAAACCACGCAATTCCTTATGTCCACAAGCATTCAAAAGGTTATAAGGCGTATCACACTGTTTTCTCTCACCTTTTACATGATTCCCGTCGTGTTTGTGCAATCACTTGCAAACATTAGAATTTGAAGGTATGCATAAGGCTTTACATCGGCTAGAATCAATATGTAAGTTCAAGTTGCTCGTGTATTGGTTCTTACTTTAAATGTGCAATTTCAAAACACAATTATTTGTTTCGTGTAACTAAAATTTTAATGGGAAATTTCATGAAATTTTATGCAAAAAGCTGATTTAGTCATTTATTCAAAGTTTTCTACTTGAGGATGTTTCAAAATCTTCCTCATGCTACGACTAAAAATCTTAATGATGCCAAAATTTGAAGGGTTTCTAAGTATATCACAACTTGAGAGGAGTACTACTTCTGTAACACCCCAATTTTTTTTAATAATAATAACTCTAATAAAGTTCGTAAATTCATTTAGGTAAAAAATTCGATAAAAGATATTTAATACATGTGACAATCAGTAACATGCCTAACACACGGGACTTACGATGGCAAAACAGTAAAATGTTCAAGTGTATTGGTTTATAAAAATCAGAGTTCGTAAATAGTTTCGCAAAAGTGTAGCTGTCATGCCGGAGCCTTTCCCTTTTCAGTATGAGACGGTCCTCAAAATAATCAACACTGGTTAAGCACAAAACTTAGTTAGCACACAACACACATATATTATATCAGATAATACACATATATGCCACACAGGCGGGGTGGCCATCTACTCCAAATGCCACACAGGCGGGGTGGCCATTTGCCAAACGAGCCATTTGCTCAAAATGCCACACAAACGGGGTGGCCATCTACCGGTCATCATCATAGTATCACATATGAACACGTATCACAATTTAAGATATAAGTAGTGTAACTCACCTGGATTTTCAGCACATTATCACAACACAGTAATAAATTCGCGAGTCACAAAGAATTTATCCACAATGACCTACAATCAAAGTTACGTTGATTTAGATACAATACAATTGATACACACACTAAGTACCTAATAGGCTCCTTCTACCCTCTAAGTGCACTAGTGATGCACACTAGGGCCAACATGTTACACAAAGCCCAAGTTCACTTGGCGATCCACCAACCCAATTCACTTCTACCAAAACTTTACCACCTACTTATCACACTAAAAACATACTAGAAATTCAAGTACTCTCCCAAGAAATCTACCCAAAAAGGTGAAACCAAGCTTAAATGTCTTTAATTGCCAAACGGGTTAAAAATTCACAACTTTGACTCTAACGAATCGGGCCCAAAACGACGTTTTTGAATAGAACTTTCTAAAGACAGCTTGTTACCCTTATCATTAGGAGTTCAACTGCAAAATTTGAGGTCCTAACTCGAAAAGACAACAAAAGTCAAACTTGCAAATATTTCGGCATTTTCACCATTTTAACCCGAATCTGATTCGTATCACTTGCACTCTTATATTTTCAATTTAAGAAACATTTCTAGGATCATTGGATAGCGCGAAAGTCAATCATCTATTTAATTCATGCATTTCTTTACTAAACGGGTCATATGACCTGTTTCAAGAAAATTCGCATAAATAAACAATATACCCATCTTTTGCATTCATAAATATTCCAATTATATCACCTTACAATAACCTCTCTAATCATGCTCAAAATCAATTAGAATAGCTGCTAATTCCAAATGTTCATTTAATTTATAAATTTCCAAGTTCTAGCAATTCAAATATACAAGTCCAATTTGCAATCCAACTTAATCAACTAATTTTTTATTCAAACATGATAACCACTTTGCAATTCAATAAAATGAACTAATTTGCAACTCAATAGAATGAACCAATTTGTGGTTCAAAATCAATAACCCATTTGTGATTTAACACCATGAATCAATTTGTGATTTAATACTAATAACCAACTTGTGATTCAAAATCAATACCCATTTGTGGTTCAACCTCAATAACTAGTTTATGATTCAAAGCAATACCCATTTTATGGTTCAAACATATAAACCAATTTGTGATTCAAGAGCAACAACCGTTTTGTAATTCAACACTTGGAACCAATTTATGATTCAGCACTTGAAATCAATTTGTGATTCAATCCTTTAAAAGCTAATTTGTGATTCATCTTCAAAACCAATTTTGTGATTCAAAAGCATTAACTATTTTGTGATTCCAAGCAAAATCTTGAATCTGCCATATGAACACACATCCACAAAGTGTCTTCTCGTCAATGGATTTAAACCCATTTCATGAAGTACTTAACCAAAACACAAAATAGTAGTTGCTATACGTTTCTATTGTCCCTTTATGTTCTCGGCTCAAGTTCAACGCAAGAACAGACCATCACAGTTCAATAATCAAATCAAAATCTAACCATTTAGTGATATTACAGTTGTTTAATGCTACAATCATTGTGTAAATTGGTCCTGATCCATTTGTTTGATTCCCAACAACATTTAAACCCACGGTTCTTGTGTTTGGTTCTCGGTTTTGGTCCGACGCAGCACCCATCACCAATCATAGTTGACAAATTAACAATTTCTCAATGAATTCGAGCCAAGGCAGTTGCAAATCGTTAACTATATCATATAGATGTTTCCTTGAACCTTTAATTTGATTTACACAACAAGAAACAGGGTTTCACCCTATTTGTTTCTCAGCTACGGCTCACCAAACTGACCCCAAACTCCTAATCGTTCCAAGATTTCTATACTTAAATCAATAAAATTGTTGTAGGATGTAGAGATTACATACCTGAAGAAGGAACACTCGACTCGTCCAAGACTTGTGATGATATGGCCTTCGAATTCGTGCCTCCCTCTTTCGGCCGTGAGTCGCAAATACCAGGAAGAAAAGATGGGCAACTACAGTAAAGGGCAATGCCCTAATCGGACCCTCACACACCCTCTCAAGCCTCTAAGCCTAATTAAGGGGGTGTTTGTGTTGACTTATTTCTTTGACTTATTAGCTTATGAGCTTATCTTTTGACCTTATTATGTTTTATGTGTTTGGTTAAGCTTATTAGCTTATTTTTATAAAAATAAGTCATTTTTCATAAGTCATCTTGAATCAACTTATTTTCTTCCTTGTGAACTTATTTTTACATATTTATCTTTATACCCTTTTTTTGGTATTTTACATTAATAAGCTAATGTAAGGATACCCTTTTTGGTCATTTTACATTAGTAAGCTAAGTCAAACACCTTTTATAAGTTATAAGTTAATCCAAACACTTTTTTCTCTCAAAAGCTTATAAGCTCGTAAGCTTAAGCCCAAAAAAAAAAGCTTAAACAAATAGTCAAACACCCCCTAAATAACAATATAATTTGGTATGAAGTTATTTTGACAGGCTATGTCGCTATGATTCCGATTTTGATTTAAACACACGATAATTTGGGCTTTTGATGGGCTCAGGATGTCACTCAGATTCGGCTTTCTATATTTTAGTTCCTCAAAGATGGTTAAAACTTAAAAAGGAGATACTCGGTATATAGTCATATATAATAACGTACAAATAGCTAATACACATGATACAAGTTGATGCGTAAAGTTGTTGTATATAATCATTTTTGTTGTGTATGGATTACCTCCCAAACTTAAAAAGGTTATACTCAACGTTATTTCTTGAAATTTTGGAAGGTTAGTACTCAGTAGAGATTTTAGTGTGTGCTTTTTTTTCTAGTTACTTTTATCAATAAAAAACAAAAACATAAAAAGAATAAATAAACGGCATTTCCCAAATCATAGATACATAAAATTTTGTATGAACTAGACGTTAGAATCAATAAATTATATCCTACATACGATTTTGACTAAAACTTTATGCCTCTTTTAACTTTTTCATTAGCAATAACTATTGGGCGACGATAACTATAAAAGTCAATAGTTTAGTAATATACAATGAGCCAGGATTAAGAGAGACGACTTTTTCAGAGAGAATAAAGAATATATCTAAGCCTTTGAAAATCTAATCTAAAATTAGAAAACTAGTGCATATGATTAGATACACTATGCATCTAAGCAGATGTATTATGCATATCGCATATAACTCTAATTTTTTTAATATGATTTAGTTATGTTTTTAAAAGTTTATTATTATTTTATTCTAAACTAAAAATGCGAGTAATTTGTTAATTTCCATATTTATAATAGTGTTCTCTTACCCTATATAGTGATTAGTGAAACGGCTTTTGTCCAAGGTAAACAACCAATAATGAATAGTACTATTGCTAGTCTGTGCCAACTTGATCTGGGACATGTAAATACTCCAATTCAAAGCTTCAAGATCGATAGCAAAATCTATGTTTGGACGGTTGAATATAAAATGCTAGGGCGCTGTTTGTTACGTGTGAATGAGAGAGGGAATGAAATAGTAGAAATAGAGTTTTTCACACTACAAAAATTATTCCAAAGAGCAAGCCGTGCATAGCTTAAAAACCATAGCGATCCGTGTGACCAACAAAATTACGACGACTTACGAGGTGTTTAGGATTGCGTTTGAAACTGAATATCTGACTACTACGGTGTTCTCAAACGACAGATGATCAGTTTTACGTGTTTGGATAAAACTGATATCACAAGGGAAAATGCTTATTAGGAAGATTTACAGTTGCAACCGCTGGAAGGCTGGGATTGTTGATTGTGGCCTGATGACATTCATAACACCATGTGCAGTAGCCTTCACATCAAATAGGAAAATAAAAAACAGATCATGGTTCTTATTTTAAGATGCAACTTGAATTAAAAAAAAAAAGATACAAAATCCAGCTTAGGTATTACCTCAAAGTAGGAATTATAGTTTAGGCGCAAAAGGAAACGCCTAAGAAAGGGAGCTCGTTGACTACCAGCAAGCCTGCTGCTACGCAATATTGTGTATAAGGAATTTGATTTCCTGTTGTATTCCTATAGAAAACTAATAATTTTAATAGAAATTCCACTATCATATAGAAAAGATCACACCAGAACTTGGAAAACAAATAAAACGGACATGCGAAATCCAAATCTGAAATAGTTATGGCACTGGTATTAGCAGGGATGTCCCCATGTAAAGTTTTTTCACTGATGACACAAAATAATAATCAGAATTTAAAACAAATAATAATTAAAAAGTAAAACCATACGCAACTCATCAAAAGGGATTAGAGGAAAACAGGTCGGATAAAAAAGTTTTCAAGTTTATTCAAGTGAAAACTCAAATTTTTACCGAAGAAAAATGTTTTAGCAGAAACTTTAGTGTTTAACACATAAACCTAAATCAAAACCAAACAAATTTACCATGTTTCAAATTTTGATGGTAACAAATAACAATTCGATTCACAATTCAGCACTCATAAAATTTGACACAACAAAATTGTTTACTAAACTGTAAGTGACTAGTAGCCAAGAACTCGAAGTATCATCTACATGTGTCAACCGGTATACTTATAAGGGCATATACAAAATTCTCCCACTTATAAATGGGTCAATCTGGGTTACTCTATCTTTAATAGGTAAAATGAAAAAGAGTAGCTAAAAAGAGAACTTGTCAAACAGGTAGGAAGTCTCCTCAAGTTGTACTTTTATTGCAAAATACATCCTAAATCATTATATTTCAAAACATTAGTTTTTATTAAAGTAATGCGCTTTCTCAGCCTTTCAGTACTAAAGGGGGCTCTGGCCTAGCACAAGGTTTAAGTTGTTTCTCCTTTATCACTTGTAGAATATAGGGCTGTGCAAATTTGCTGTTAATACACACAAACACACAGACACACATGTGTATTAATATGCTTTCTTAAATAAAATTTGACACACTATTTGTTTAATAGTAAGTGTTATCTCTTAAAAAACCCCTACATTCTATCACTAAAAATGTGGTTTAGTCTCCAAGATATTTTTAAGATTCGTTAAGTTCTCTAAATGTGTGGTTTAGTCGCTGATTTTTAAAAAAGACAAATAAACTACGGGGACTTGATTAGTAAATCCAAAACAAGCTTGTGGACTTAACCACTCAGAAAAGAACAGTTCTCTATGTTTTGGGGGGAAATAAGCTATGAGGACTTGATCAATCATGAAAATAGTTTAGGGACTAAATCAGGCCTTTGCAGAGATAACTGTTGATAAAAACTTGATTGTTTTTGGACAAAAGATGTTTCAAGGAAGTGTTTGTCTTGACACGTCATCAAACCTTGCCAACCAGGCTATTTTTCCACCTCTAGTATTATTATTCTAATTTTTTAATAGAAAAAAGCAGAATATCTAGTCATATTACCTCAGTTATACGCTCTAGTTCATCAATGCTTACTTCAGTTTCTTGGTTCTCAATCTTCCAGCAGAACTGTAAGCAGAGTTTCATGATTCCATCCAATATCCTTGAAACAGCGCCAATATCCAAAAAAGATTGTGATATCAAAGCTGATAAGTATCTACATTTCACATGCATCAATATTTTAGAAGTTCGTCAATGAAAAAAAAACATGTAATAACAATTAAACCCGAAAAGCATGATGCAAGAACACGAAATATTTTACTCACGCTTGATGGAAGCCGACCAAATCAGTGAAATCCCGTGACTCCTTTATGTGTTCTTGCAATTTATTCCACTGAGATTCTATCACATCCACCTGATAACAAGACCATTTATCATTCCTGGATAGAAGATTCATGGTATAGCATTTCAACTGCATTTGTTATATGATCATGTCTAGGGGTGTAATTGAGATACTCAAGCTCAACTTGAGCCGAGCCTAGACAAGCTCAAGTCGAGCTTGAACCTAAATTGGAGCTTAAACAGACTTGAGCTGGAGCTTTATATGGTGCACTTGATTAAGCAAGCAACTCTAAACAAACCTTTTAGCTATACAAATATAATTTTTTGTATGTACATATAATATATAACCACATAACAACTATTAGTGGATATATAATTATGATAAAAAGAATAAACAATAAATCATTATACATGTAGTTATAACTAAACGAACCGAGTACGAGCTTGTAAAATTACTCATAATCCAAGCTCAACCTTTGCATGTTATAGTTGAAACGACTTGAGCTCTCTTAAGTCCAACAAGCTAAGCTCGAGCTAAGTAGAGCTTTGGCTTGGCTTGGCTTGTTTCGTTAATAACACCCCTAGATTCATGTCCTTGTATAATATCAGGGGACTTGAATCATGTCCATTTATGAATTCTATTTGTAGAATCAAATTATTTCATATAGCTTAGAGTTACCAAAAAAACCCACTTGTATATAGAACTGAAGATTTCTTATCAAGAACACCATATGCTCTCTAACCCACCACATTGGTGTGAAGTGTTGGTGTTTCTGTTGAGATGTTTTGTTGCTTTCATGGTTTGTATAACCTTTGGCAGTGTCTATGCGTCTTCTCTGCATTACTGATTCCCATGACTTCTCCAATTCCATTTGTGTTCGCTTCAAACGAAGTAAATACTGAAAGATTCTACGATACCTGGAGAATACTAATCCATGAACAGTATCAGTTTGCTTGTTTTAAATAAATGTATATAAAAGATAGATTCAGATGTATTGACACCCACAAAAGCAGCTAACAAAAACGAGTGCAGCATTTGGTATTAAGGAATCATAGAAGGAATGGAATGGTCTCTTAAGTCAGAATTAGAAAAAAGGTTTGTTTGACTGAAAGAATGCATGAATGGTTCACACAGGAATGCGGTTCCTTCCATTTTGCAAATTTTGTTCCATGGCCAACGATTGTTCATTTTCTGTTCCATCATGGAATGGAATGAAAATGAACAATATAACCTATAATTTTATGTAACTTCAAAAACATCAAACCCCTTAATATTTTTGACACTTTAATTTAATAATATTTTACTTCCCAGAGATGACCAAAAAATTTATTTTTTTGTGGTAATCTTATTTGATAATTTCCTGATCTGCTAGTTCGTTTAATCAATTAAGATTTCAATGTTACATTGTTAAATTATATATTAACTAGAACTGATATTATACACCTAATTAGATACAATATGAAAATCTTATAGTACAAGAAACAATTATTTAATTGTATCTCATAAGTTTACTAACAAAATACATACAAATGATAAAGTCAAATGACCATTCCATTCCTATTGGTCGATCAATCACGATGATAGAATGTAATGGCTCATTCTATTCCTTGTCCACATTTGTTACTCATTTCATTCCGTCTAACCAAACAAACACGAGAAATGCATAATATGTAATGTCGGCCATACCTGGTGAGAACCTCTTGTGTAAAGAACAATTGCAAGGGCCAATCAACAGAATATTCGAGGGAAATACCATCCCAACCATCGAGGGACATATTCACTGAAGTATCACTGGGAGCTCCATCAGCCAAAGCTTTCGGCTTCTGTACATCTGCTTGGGAAGACCTAATGTTGACCCTAAAAGGAAACAATAGTTATTGGTTATTGATATAACTATCTGACTGAATGTAGTATAACAGAAATTCAGTTTACAATTAAGAAAAACTAACACAGCTTCTTACTTTGCATGAAAAGGTCCCTCAACAAAAATTCGGATATTTTAAAGACCCAGAAATTATAAAATTTAAAATTAATGACACATGCAGGTTACTTTCAAGTAGATAGACGCCATAACACTTTTTCCTATCGTGGATGTCACATAGACTTTTTTTATATGTATCAGGATTGTAGGAAATTTTAGTTTGCTACGGTCAGTGAAAGAGTTTACATCATATCAAGGTCAGCAAGAAAAATGCCTACATGGCATCTACATAGGTGCTGACTGTGCAAGTAACTAGCATTTACTGTTAATTACTCAGGTTTGAATGAATATAACATGTTCAGGGACTTTAATATGTCAATATTCTTTTGAGAAACTTTTTTGTGCAAAAATGAGAAAGTATGTTGGTCTATTATGATATTAACCATAAAAATTTGGACATAGAATTTTACCGCAATGACACTCTTGAAAAATATTTATCATCATCACCAATAGTCTTTGTTATGGCCTGCATTTAAAGTATGCAAATCACGTGGAGGATATCTGAATATCTGATGTCATAACAATGACATACCAATATCAATTACAACGCTCATCCCACAGAGTTAACTATTAAAATATTATTTACTACTAAAGCAATTGTCATAGAATACATAACGCAACATTAAATTACCAGCTGAAATGGAACCATAATATCAGCTTCAGCAGTTGACTGCCGAGGTGGTAAACGCATCAATTCACGACTCGCCTCAAGAAAGCTCTGACATACGATTACAAAGTTTCATTAAAGTTACATTAGAAGCACACAAATCACTGATAAGAAATCAACATTTAAAAGGTATAAAGGTAATTTTCTGATGCAGGCTCATCTGCATAGGTAGCCTAAGAATTGTCTGATGTTATTTGTTGAATCTATCAAAAAAGAATATACTAAAACAAAATCACTTCTACATTAGCAATCAATTACCTGGAAGAAATCACCTTTTGCTAGAAGAAAATAGTCTTTGATGGCCTTCAAATGCCCGTTTAAATCAGCACGAACAACCACAAGCTGCAATTATAGATGAAAAAGTTAGATACTTATCAACTGAAAACAATAACGATATGTAAAAGTATGCCAAATCTCCACCTGCCAAAGATGACTAGCTGCAATATTTCTAATTGAACCAATGGCCCCCTCAAATGATCTTCCGTGGAACTCAGATGATTCCTGTCAAAAAGGATATACTATTTCATCTTGAAATTAAAAGGAAAAATGGCATCAAAATGTATCCAACTTTGACCAAATTGTAATTGTATGTATGGTACTTCATAGCGTTTTTCCATTAAATGGACCTTCAAATTTTTGTATCACGTGTTTTGAAACTGGTTGATTGATGAAGTGGCACCTTTTTGATGACTTGGTGATAACATGGCAGCTTATGTGGCTGCTATGTCAACAAAACCCCCGGGAATACGTAGAAAATAAAGTTTTGAGGGTTTGTAACGTGGAAAAGAAAGTTTTGAAGTACAATACATGCAATTACAATTTGGTTAGAGTTGGATACTTGGATACATTTTAATGCACTTTTGCCAATATAAAAGTATATGCTGGCGCTAAGAAATAACAAAAGGTAATGTTGATATTTTAAAAAGCACAAAGACCTGCAAATTTTTAAGCATTGATTCTATTTTATCCGCTTCCGATTGTGGCAGTAATTCATCTCCAGTTAATGTTGTATTTAACGAGGGCTCCTTCCTCAAAGTTTCTTTAAACATTTGTGGTCCTGTTGCCTGATGAGACAACACATCGACAGATCGAAAGGCAGAACTAGGATTTCTAAGAACCCTAATTGCTTTTCCAGCAAAAAGAATGGATTCTGCCACACGCACTGGAATGTATTCTGGCAACATTTCCTGCAAGAAGTTGAGAATTTAGATTTAGTTGATATCTTGTAATGTTGTATCAATCATCAAATGCATAAAATAATAAAAATAATTTCTGAATTCATGTATAAGAACCTGCATACCATGGAGATATTGAATCCCATGTACCAATCACTTAAAGATCCATCACTATGAGATGATTCATGCTCGGGATTTCTTTTTTGCTGCCTGAAAACATTAAACCATCATCTGCTTGCACGCAACTGTATTGAATCTCTAATGACCAATATGAGGAAACTAATTACCTGCTGATGAAAAATTCTCCATATTGATCATGAAGAATCCCATATACCATCCAATATGCTAGTTGATTGTACATTACTTGATGTCCATGCCAAAGCAATCTATGTTCACAATCAAATGAAGTATAGTTGGTTTACATTAGTTTAGAAGATCATTAACATTTGCAATTTAAGATTTGAAACAGCATATACACACAAGAACAATCACTCTAATATCAAGCTGCCCAAAGACTGGGCCTGGGCATGGTCATTCGTTTGGAAAGAGGGACTGGTTCAGGGCCGCAGTTCCAACTGGTCACTCCAGTCCTAAATTGTTTTCAGCTTTTTACTATAAATTATTTTCATAAATCTTATTTACAAAAATGGTGCACATATATATTGAAGATATTTTGAAATAACACTTTTTACATTCTAATTACATGTAAAACTTATTTTAACTCGTAAAAAGAACAAGTAGTATAGGAAAATAAAAAAAATGCATATAAATTACATTAAAAAAACAATTTTGCATACCGGCTCAAGGGACCAAACCTTGAGGACCGCACACTCAGGTGTAATCGGGCCTAGAACGTAGATTTGGCTTGAGGATAACAAAGCTTTTCGACCAAAAGTTGGCACTGAATGCACATTTTGGGCTCAATCAGCCTTTCTTGAACCAGGCACAGGACTGGTCTCTGGCTCAACTCCGTTCGTGCATGGGTTAGGGTACAATAATTGGACCCACAGAACTATTGGATGGTATGGAGTTTTTTTTCCCAAAAGTATTAAACGGTAAACATTTCTTATGAAAGTGTAGAGACAATCCGACAAATATGTCCATGAAAAATAATTCTTTACTTATCCTGATTGCTATAATTTCTGTACATGATAAGCTTAATTTTTTCATGCTATTTACTAAACAGAAATCTCAATTTAAACAAAAGGTAGGGGTACAATTCAAAAGACTAGATGATAGAACAAATATTATACCGCTTAACGCATGTCTGCAGCTCTGGCAACCCACAATGGCTTCGTTTATGTAGAAGATTAAGAAGTTTCCCCCCATAGATACCATTACGCTCAATCTCTAGAATTAGCTCATAAAGAAGTGGCAAGAAAACCAAAAACTACAATAACCAACCATCAGTAATAGCTCAAAGAGCATAAACTTATACTTATAAACTCAAAAATTCCACCTTATTTAAGCCTTGAGTAACTGTAGCTAAGATCGGTGGAGAATCTGACATCAACTTCTGTTCAATATGCAAAACCGCAGACCTATAAATTGAAAGAATCTCCACTATGCCATTTGCAATAGCCCTCCTATAAACACTCTGATCACCACTTGTCTCTTTTAATGACTCAGAAGCTCGTGATAAAGGAGACTGGTTCGAAGACCTTATCCAGCTTAAGTTTCGTGACTTCGTGGCAAATCGATCAAGCTCACGATAGTAAAACCCTAGCGTAATTAATTCCTCAATTATATCCCTGCATCTCATTATCAACACCGATTATTATTAAAATGAGATTCAACATAGAAACCATACAGCATTACCTGTTTAAACTTTGATCAATGATAAATAAATTCTACACTATCATTGCTTGTTGTTGTTGTACTCATTTATTAATTCATTTTCAAATTATGAAAAACGTTGAGACTGAATTGTGTGTATATCCAAACTATTTGATGAAACATTGTTGCTCGATCAATTCCTTGGCAATGTCGAAAAAATTTAAAACACTTGGGGAAAACGTCAGAGTACGAGAATTACCGTTCCTCAGGTGCAATAAATGAGATGTCAGGAGCGAGCTTGAAAGTACATTGATCGGAAATAGGGGTTTCCGGCAACAGTCCGATGGATTGTTGGCGTTCTCTCTCATCAATAATTAAATCTCCGGTATACCCTAACAGTGCCAGTAGGAGTTCGTGAAGCATTGGTAATAAACAGTTTCACAGAAGTGGGAGTGTGATTTGATTAGATCATCGGGAGAATGATCGATGCAAGGTAACTGAAATTCGAAAATGGTGGTTCTATTTTGGATTTTGTGGCCAGTTTCGAAAGAATAGTGGGTCCGGCACCGCAAGGAGTCCAGGTACTGGCCTCCTGTTTGGGTAACATTGTACCCCGCGCGATGCTGAATAATTTTTATTTTGTAATATATTAATTTTAAAAATATAATGATATGTTATTCACTCGATTTAATGTCATAAAAAAGCTTTTTAACAACATGTCTGTTTTTTTAAAATTTTCTTTTATTTGTATTAATTATTTTATTAATTTTAAAAATAAATTCTAAAATACATTAAAATAAGAAAAAAGATTTATATTTATAAAATAAGGAGACAGAAGTTAATAAAATTTTAAAAATTGTGTTGATATGGGTGGATAATTGTGTTTGTGTTAAAGTATATATTTTAAATAAATAAAAAGTTGAAGTAAATTAAGAGAGAGTGAAATAATTAAAGATTAAGTGGATGAAATTAATTTAAATATAATGAAAGGTTAAGATATTATTTTGATTAAATTTTAAGAACTCTTAAAGTTAAGGAAAAGAGAGAATGTTTTAGTGTTTTATAAAATAGATATAAAAATTACAAACTCTAAAATTAATATATATATATATAATCATGTTTTCTACAAGTAATTGATATTTAATTTTTTTTATCAAACATTATATTATAAATATAAGTTATATACGATGAATCACAATAACTCAATTACTTTATAAATGCTAAACAACCCATATATGTAATTGTATTTCTTCATTGTTAAACGAAATGATTTTGTCTTAATGATTATATTTTATGTAATAGACAGTTTCGTATAAAAAGTTTATAAATATGTAACATTAAAAAAATATTAAATAATTATAGAACGTTAAAAAAGTGATAAACATACGACGTTAACATCTTGACCAATGATGGAAGCGTTGACATGAGGGGAAGGGCAAGCATGACGGCAAAAACGTGCTATTATGATACGAATAGACGTGATTGTATTTTTTGTACTAGCCAACGATTATTATTTTTATAATTCGGGGCAATAAGGTCACCTTTTTATTGATTATAGTTTAAAAGAATTTGAAATGTATTATAAAATATTAAAAATTGATACAACAAAGAATTGGGTTAAATATTTTATTTTGAAATGTTCTAAAGGATAAATATGATATTTGTAAATAAAGATCGACAAATACAATATTGTAAGTTTTAAGAAGGGCATATATGAAATTCTCTAAATTAAATATGGTATTTTAAAATACTATAAAGAGTACCTATGATATTTGTAAATTAGAGTGGATAAAGATGTTATTTTAAGGTCATGTATATAATTTTATTTGATAAGTTTGATATAAATTAAAGTTAAAAATGAATCCAATTTTAACTAAGAAAAATCAAGATTATATTTAAATTTTTAACAAAACGGAAAGACCGGATTGAGCGGTTAGAGTATTGGTTTCATATGGCGGGAGTCATTGATTCAAATCTAATAGTATGTAGAACTTATTAGATACTGCAGTCAATGGTATCTAATAACTTACCCATTTTATTTTGGGTTTAGTTCACGTAAATGTATATAACTTGTCACGTTTTGCTATTATGTATATTAAACTTTAAAATTTTCTATTATGTGTATCTAACATTTAGTTTGTCGCAATTGTATATTTGTATGTATTAAACTTTCTATTATATGTAATTAACTTATACATTTTTTCATTTTTTATGTAATCAAAATACATATAATAGTAACAAATTTAAAGTTTGATACGTATAATAGAAATTTTTAAAGTTCGATATACATAATAGCAAGACGTGACAAGTTTGATGCATTTTGGTGTACTAAACGCTTTTATTTTAGTAATATTGATATTTTTATCATTTTCTTATCTTATTTATTGCATCAAAATATGATTGTGCTTATTGTGTTTAATCGACGGAGTCAAGTCAAACAAAACAAGCAAATATAAGGTGTATAAATCGAT
Organism: Drosophyllum lusitanicum; assembly: GCA_032274825.1. Classification (NCBI taxonomy): domain Eukaryota; kingdom Viridiplantae; phylum Streptophyta; class Magnoliopsida; order Caryophyllales; family Drosophyllaceae; genus Drosophyllum; species Drosophyllum lusitanicum. The sequence continues at coordinate 3,890 of JAUEJL010014108.1, read as the reverse complement.
GATTATTCGCATGACTGATTTTATCTAAATCAATTACTATGATTGTCTAACAAATTTTATTAATGTTAGTATTTTATTTATATTAGAAGATTTTAAGAATCGGAGCCATGAGAGAGCAAGGATATATGGTGTGTTCGATAACGGACTTATGGGGGATTACAGGGGATTGATATTGTACTTTTCAAAATCTCCAGTCCTCTAGCCTCGTTCGGATGTTAAAATCATGATGGGATTATTAAAAACATAATTTTTCATAATGTCACAAAATAAAAGCCTTTTCAAATAGCTTATGGATTGAGCTTGTGATTATCATTTAATAAGATTACAATAATTCACTCATAACTAATATTATATCTAAACCCTAACTTAGCCGTGATAGATATTCGATTTTTTTTCCTTTTTTTGTCATCTTTTGAAGTCGTCTATGCGATCATAAGTTTCTTAATTCTTCATCATGATCTTATTATTATTATTATTATTATTATTATTATTATTATTATTACATGTGTGTACGTGTACAACAATACATTGAATGGTTTATTGTTATAAAAATGATTTGCATGCCGACATGTTTATTATTATTTTTTATAATCGAATATATATTAGATGGTTTATTGTTATAATAGTGATTATTAATAAATTATTCATGTTATAACTTTGTATAAACCATATATTGCATGCAGACATGTTTTTGAATGTGTGTGTTGTCCTTCTTTATTTTAATTTAAACTAAAGACCTTGAATTATTTGGTGGCCATTGGTATTTATTCGTTGATGTTTTCCCCTTGTAGCAATGAATTAATTGTTCTTTATTATGCTCCACATATCCATCTTCATACATTGACGAAGATTCATATAAAATGACACCTAATAATATGAAAGAAATACGTAATGAGATTGCAGGTTTAATATGGAATTCACGACGTTAATACCTTTTTTAGTAAAACAACGTGAATAGTTTATTACCAACATTTTAATTATATATTCACGTAATGATACATTTTTATTCTTAATGTATTGATATATTAGAATAACATATTTAATTATTTGTATTTACTATTAATATATTAAAAATGTGAGTTATATATATATATATATAGGAGAGGGTTTAAACGAGAAATATTTTTCGTACGAGATCTGCGAGAACCAATCTTAGCCCTTGATTAAAATTAGTCGATGGCTAAGATTTTTTGACGGCTCATTAATGCTTCATTAATGACTCAGACATTAATGACGCATTAATGAGAGTTATTTCGGGAAAATCAAGCCTCGCAAATTAATTACCAAAATACCCCTATTAATGTGTCATTAATGACTTTAAAAACAATTCTCATACAAGAAACAGTTCTCGTTTGAACTTTTGCATATATATATATAATCATATGCTCTTTTACGTAATTTCACAATTTCCGGCTTTAGCTCTAGCGTTTTTACCAAACACTTTTAATAAATATAATCTCCAGCTCCAGCCTTAAGTTCCAGTCTCAACCCTAGTCCCAGCTCCAGCTAATTTCGCCGAATACACCCATAATATATAGTGAGGTTTAACTACAAATACCTATATTTTTTATAACACTTAAATTTAAAACAATAATTTTTTCGGGGTCCTATCTAGACTCTAGATAATTGGGGATGATAACATTGGGTATGTTTGGCGGGAGCTTTTCGGAGCTTTTAAGAGCTAGAGTTTTTAGTTTTTAGAAAATAAGTTTCACTACAAGCTTTTATTTTTAAAAAAAGAAGCTTATAAAAGCTCCAAAATAAAAAGCTACTTGAAGTAGCTTTTAGGAGCTGCTGGGAGCTTTTAAAACCCAAATTACACAAATAACATTTGATTAATTTTGTTTCTTATTTAAATATTTATTTTTGTGTCTTTTTTATGTTTTTCTTTTACATTTTTAAGCTACAGTACAACTACTTTACCAAATACTTTCGTAGAAATAAAACTCCAGCTTTCAGAGTTTCAGCTCTAGATCCTAAAATCTTCAGCCCCAGCTTCAGATAGTTACGCCAAATATAACCATAATCGAAAGAAAAGCTTGAAAGCCTAATACAAGGATCCAAACTAAATATTTTATTTTAAAAACCAAACTAAATAAAATTTAAATCTAAACATGATTAAATAAACCACTATTCCTAATAACTCAAAGGTATAATATATAATAATTGCTAAAATATATGAAAAATAAAAGCAAGTAGTTATTTAATTGGAAATGGACGTGTGCATCTAGAAATATACACCTTAGGTCCTTTTACAATTTACATAAAAAAAATACTTAAATGAGTAAATGATGATTTGACTAAGGGGCTGTTTGTTAAAACAAAATGATTAAGTATGGAATGATTCCATAGTCTGAATAATTCAAAGCTCTATATGAAATTGACTCAGAATATGACATGTTGTTTGATAAGAATTCTGAATGAACATTTTTAATGATGCAAATTACCTTTATAACTTTAACATTGATTTATTATATTATAAGATATTATATTATTTTTTAACATGACAACGTGTGAAGTAGGGGTATTATGGTAAAATAGTTGGTGATTAATGATTCAGAACGTACTTTAAGGTGGAATGGTTCAACAGCGTTTCTCTGTTTCATTTAGCACAGTTTTCGTTCAGAGTCAGTAATCAAACGCACTGAATGTTGAACGATTCAACATTTAGCATTGAGTGGTTCCATTAAGCAGCAAACAAACAACCCTTAACATATCTTTTTAGTTATTTATGAGTATAAAAACACTTAAAATAAGTGATACTAAGACATTTATCCTATCCCCTTATTTTATTTTACATCTTAGGTCCTTTTATACAATATATTTTGTGGGCTCTTTCAAACGTAAATTGGGTCTAGCCCACCTCTTAAATGGTCTTATTTTACGGGCCGTTGAAACTTATCTTCAGCCTTCACAATCACAACTATCGCCAGAATGGAGAGTGACATTTTTTGTTTGTTAAAATCACAATAAACTCTTAATTATTGTAAAATAAATTTATCTTTCTTAATGGAACTGAAATTTTGTTTTATCAAGTAACAAGTGATACTAATTATTGATGACGTCGTATTTTGTTACAAGTTTTAAAATTTCTTTTATTAAATAAGAGATAAGATATAAACTTCTATCAATGCCTATCTTAGGCTTCTACACTAACAAATATTATAAATAAGCGGTATGTTAGTTATTTCATTATTTATTCATTTAAATGTATATGAGTGTGAAAACACTGATTATAGCTGCTTATAGCTGCACGCGTTCTTTTCCCTATTAGATAACATTATAAATATTGTAACAAAACAAGAATCCTATAAGTATTCATGTTTGATAAAAGTAACTGAACTGAGGGTTGTGGATTATACCTTGCTTTTATGGATTTGACAGAAATATGTGCAATTGAAAAATGCAAAATTATATAAAAAAATATATATACACATGAGCTATATATTTACGACGAAGTGGTATTTAAGTAATTTTGTTCATAAAAGTTTCAAACTTATTTTTTATATTGCTTTAAAGAAGTACAAAATTATTACACCAATCAAAGTTAAACTACATGTTTTTTATAATGCCAACTTAGCTTTTAAAACAAAACCATTACAAACTACATATCAAGTTAACTAACTATACATAACTTTACAACACCTGTAATTATGACATGCATGACTGACTGTCGCATCAGTTTTCAAGTCTATAACTAACTTATAACTTAGTAGACATAATCATGACTGCAGGGCCGGCCCAAAGCATGTGCGGCCCGTGCACAGGCCCAGGGCAGCAGTCCAACTAGGGGAATCAAATTTATAGCCCAAAATATATATACCTAGGTTCAATTTATCTAATCCATTCTAGACTTGGGCCTGGCAGTTGCAGTTGGGCTTGGCAGCTTG
>JAUEJL010013997.1:0-22013 GCA_032274825.1 Drosophyllum lusitanicum | reverse complement strand
ATAAAACATCTCTATTTTTATTATACTTTGTTTTTAACCAACTCATACTATTTGCTTTAATTGTTTCTTATTTCGAACTTTTAATTAGGTTATAGCTTGCATTAATTAATGATTATGTTGCATCATGATTAAAAATTTTGTATCATTTATTGTCCATGAACTAAAAATGATTATATTGAGAACTGTTATTTAATCTATTGACTAGCTTATTTTGTCACATTAATTATGTTGGACCCTTGTAAGTTTGAGTCCTAGATTCGTCACTGACCGTAACCATGGCTCACAAGGATCTTTATTTTTATATTTTTCAATTCAGAACACAAAAGATGAAAAACATAGGCTTCTATATAAAAACATATTTCTTTAAGATTATCCTTATATATAAATTAATAATTTATTTGCATTAACTTAAGTATATAAATGCATATTTAAGACGGTGGATATGTTTATGTATCACTAATGTAACCTCCAAAGTACAAATCCAAACGGTATTAATTAAGCTAAATTGATAAAATATATCTTGTAAATTGTAATTATGAGGAAAAAAGAATTTAGCCGTAAATTGATTGATATATTATATTGACGTGAACTGGGTATAAATTAAAAAGGAGTATTTATAATTTCGTTTCTTAATCGTCCATCATTAATCAAAGCAAACTGAAAAATCAAAATTTTCTCGGTTTAATTAATTAACTCTCTGCCTAATTTTAATTATAAAGCATGTTTTATCTATGGGCCGGGCCTCATTCGAGTCGTGGACGTTTTGTACGTGTTATGGAATGATATATATACTTACATTTGATCTTTTGTTTGTTATTGGTTACAATTTTTAATGTTATTGGAGATGTAAATGATAAACACGAGGAACTACGAAATTAATGTCTTTTTTTCGGGTGGAGGAATATCAAAATCTAGCTCATCTCGTCGGCTAATCTTTTTAACTTATTCATGGCCGGCCCTTTCATTGGGAGTGATCACGCTCCCCTATTATTTAACATTTGTGCTCCTCCGGGAAGGAAAAAGGGCCGTTTCGTTTTGAATCCATGACCAGTTGAAGCGACCATTAGGGCACAAGCCCTAAAGGCCATTTACTATAGCCGTTTTCCTTAGACAGAGAGAAAGGAGTGTGTCGTGTGTTTGTGTGTTGTTCGGAAGAAGAAGAACCGAGACTTGAGCCTTCACGAAATTGTTTCAATCAAACTCAAAGAACCCACTGTTCGACTATTTTATGGAGTGAAATCGTATCTTTGGGTTGAGGTCTCGCTATGTATCAAAAGTAGCATCATATCACTATTATAACTTGGATTAGTTTTTATATAAATCGATTTGTTCAATTGTGGTCTGTGTTTTGTGTGTGTCGCACCAAACCGAAAGGAAAACGGGACTTGAGGTCCACCGAACTTGCTCAAAAACCGAGTTAATAGGTTAAGATGCATCTAGTTAGTGTTAACAACAAAGAACAATGGATTTAACATGTCATAATTGGAAACTTTTGGGTATCAATCAGCTATTGGGTGGTGTTTGAGTGTGTCGACCAAACCGAGAACCATTTGAGTTCTTATGGTCTAGAAACTTATTTATAATCAAATTAAACTTGTGGGATGCTAGTAGATGCTGATAGAAACGCATAGCAATTGCTATTTCGTGTTTTGGTTTGGTTTTGATTGAATTTTGATTTTGGTAGTATTGGCCGTGAACTAGACAATTGCTAAAGGTCCTAAAGTTTTCAAGAATCACAAAATAGCTTATGTTTTGAATCACGAATTGGGTTTTGTCTTTGAATTTGCAAACTAGTTGTGGTTTTGAATTACAAATTGGTTATAAGACTTTGAATTGCAAATTAGTTGTTGATGATGGAAACACAAATTGGTTTTGATAATGGAATCACAAATTGGTTTTGATGATTGAATCACAAACTAGTTATTATAAGTTGAATCACAAATTGGCTTAAAGTATGGAATTGCAAATTGGTTCATTCAAGTGAATTGCAATTGGTTCATTTTATGTAATTGCAAATTAGTTCCTTTTATTGAATTGCAAATTAGTTGATTAAGTTGGATTGCAAATTAGACTTGTATACTTGAATTGCTAGAACTTGAAATTTTATAAATTAAATAAACATTTGGAATTAGTAACTATTCTAATTGATTTTGAGCATGGTTATAGAGGTTATTGTAAGGTGATATTGTTGGAAATGTTTATGAATGCAAAAGATGGGTAGATTGTTTATTTATGCGAGTTTTCTTGAAACGAGTTATATGACTCGTTAAGTAAAAAAATGCACAAATTAACTAAATGATTGGATTTTTCACTATCCAATGACCCTAGAAATGTTTCTTAAAGTGAAAGTATAATAGTGCAAGCGATGCAAATCAGGTTCGAGTTAAAATGGTGAAAATGCCGAAATATTAGTAAATTTGACTTTTGTCGTCTTTTCGAGTTATGACCTCAAATTTTGCAATTGAACTCCTCATATAAGAGGAACAAGCTGTCTTTAGAAAGTTTTATTCAAAAACGTCGTTTTGGGCTCGGTTCGTTAGAGTCAAAGTTGTGAATTTTTGTCGTCAAGTGTACCCATTCCGGGGCCAGAATCCCTTTTTGACTCTGAACCATTCATTCAGGACAGGAGGGCAATAAAAAAAGAGAGAAGACGGAAACGGCCCACTCAGGTTTTTGTAATTCGTGACCTAATTAGAAAACATCTTGCTTTGAACATAGGAGTTGACCCGTTTGGTCATTAAAGAGCTTTAAGCTTGGTTTCACCTTTTTGGGCAGACTTCTTGGGAGAGTACTTGCATTTTTAGTATGTTTTTAGTAAGATAAGTAGGAGGTAAAGTCTTGGTAGAAGTGAATTGGGTTGGTGGATCGCCAAGTGAACTTGGGCCTAGTGTGCATCACTAGTGCACTTAGAGGGTAGAAGGAGTCTATTAGGTACTTAGTGTGTGAATTAATTGTTGTATCTAAATAAACAAAACTTTGTTGTAGGTCGTTGTGGATAAACTCTTTGTGACTCCCGAATTTATTACTGTGTTGTGATACGGTGTTGAAAATCCAGGTGAGTTACCTAACTTATATCTTTTTTTGTGATACGTATTCATATGTGATACTGTGTTGATGATTGGCAGCTATCCACCCCGTCTGTGTGACATTTAGAGCAGATGGCTCGTTTTGGTAGATGGCCACCCCGCCTGTGTGGCATTTAGAGCAGATGGCTCATTTTGGCAGTTGGCCACCCCGCCTGTGTGGGCAATTTTGAGCAGTTGGGCTCATATTGGCATATGGCCACCCCCCTGTGTGGCATATATGATGTGATGTGTATTATCTATGAACGTGTTATCTGACATAATATATGAGTGTTGTGTGCTCATTAAGCTTTGTGCTTAACTTGTGTTGTTGATTATTTTCAGGACCGTCGTATGTCGACAAGGTGAAGGCTCCGCGTGACAGCTACATTTACGCAACGTGATTTTATGAACTCTGATTTTATAAAATAAAAAAATTAAACATTTACTGATTTGATACCATAAACCCTGTGTGTTAGGCAGGTTACTGGTGATTACATGTAATGAATATTTTCCATTTGGTTTCTTGTCCGAATGAATTTACGAACTTTATTAGGGTTATTATTATTTAAAAAACTTCTTTTTAGGCGTTAAAGCTAATGACCTGCGTAGATGGTGCTGTAAACATTTTGGAAACAATAAGAAAATAATTGTTAAGCTTACAACAGAGTTGAACGACCTACGGTCCCTTCCGAACACAACTAAAAATGGTGTCAAACATCGCTCTCTAGTGGCTAAACTTGAAGATGCATGGCTTAAAGAGGACATGTTTTGGCTTCAGTGATCTCAGGTGAATTAGCTAAGGTATGGTGATCAAAATTCTAGTCTCTCATTCTCTATACAATTTATAGGAGTCAGCGAAACAAGACATCTAAGCTAAAAGATAATGAAGGAGAATGGGATGAAAACCTTGATGATCTAAAGGTTTTGATTTGAGATCATCTCTCTCAATTTCAAGTCTTGTTGGGTGTAAAGCTTATGGCTCGAAATGCATGTTACCTTGGGTTCCCGTCTATCTATGTCGCAATAAAGGTGACCTTTTCTCTTTTATTCTGCATAAAGAATTAAAGAAGATGCAAGGTTGAGAGCAAAACTTTCTTTCTCAAGTCAGACATAAGGTTCTAATAAAGTTTGTTATTCAAGTTGTTCCCTCTTACACCATGCAATGTTATATGCTTCCAAAAAATTTCTTTGATAAGTTAATGTCACATGTTAAGACATTTTTTTGGCATGGTGATCCAAATGAAATCATATCCATCAGATGAAATGGGATAGGCCCGATCGGTTACTCGTCCGAAAGATTGTGGTGGACTTGATTTTTTTGACTTATACTCATTTAATTTGGCTCTTCTTGCTAAACAAGGTTGGAGACTTGTCATCAATCCTGAATCTTTTTTAGCTTGCATGTTTAAAGGTATATACTTTCCTCATGCAAAATTTTTGGCATCAGTTAAAGGGGCTCACCCCTCATGGTTACAACAATTTCTTCTTCAGGGGCGTGATCTTCTAATTCATGGAATTTGATGGCAAGTTGGCACTGGATCAAATATTCTTTTCTGGTTGCAAATATGGGTTCCTTACGATGTTCACTTTTACATCCGATGTCCTAAAGGACCATTCTCACCACATGTTTGAGTCCCTGATTTTATATTAAGAGTGGAACATCCTTAAACTCATGAATGTGGTCACATCTAATGAAGCAAAATTCATTGCTTCAATTTCCATCTAGTGTTCTCAAGCCCTGAACAGGCTAGTTTGGCACTATGATCCTATTACACGGCTAAATCCATTTATCGGCTTGGGGTGAAGCTACGGGATATTGACACTCAATCTCTTCCGTCTTCATCCTCGGCTCCAACAAAAATCTTCTTGCAAAAGTTTGGAATCTCAACATTATCCCAAAGATAAACCTTTTTTGGTGGAAAGTTCGTTCAAATGCTTTAACTACACGAGAGAATTTGCTTCGCAGAAATTATAGTGAATAACCACTTTGTCCTATTTGCCATTGGGAAATTGAAACGGTAAACCACCTTTTGCTTGGATGTCAATGGGTTAAAGCAGTTTGGTTTGGTTCTTCATCGTCTCTTTGCGTAAGCTCAACCAAATGATCTATAGTCTCATGGGTGCTCTCTATTCTAGACTTGGATTCATCAAAGGTTGATCAGAATAGACTTCACAATTCACACTTCCATAGCGATAGTTGTTAGATTTATGTGCGGAGTTAGCAATCCAGTAATGTCACATCCAATGTCATAAGACACTCAAGGGTCACAACTATGAGTGCTTGTAATTTAAGCAGTAATGCAACCTCATTCTGGGAGTGAGATTTATAATAGATATTATAAGTTAGTTTTAAGTTTAGTTTTAACTTACGCGCACGAGTGAATTTGTTTTATTCAAACTAAGGTTTTAATTAATACGGGATATATATTTATTAGTCATAAATATATACAATATTAATTAAAGTTGCTCGAAAACAGTTTAACCGATTTAATTTAAATCATTTGAATTTTTAATTAATATTCATTTAATTTAGCCGAAAATTTAATATATATATATATATATATATATATATATTACATGAATTAAGTTTGAAATATATATATATATATATATATATATAATCAGATATAATGGATTAAATAAATAAAGATTCAAATTCCTCAATTGATAATTGATAAGTTATATAATTAAATGAGATTAGTTAATTTTATTCTGAATTAGATGGTTCTCTAATTTAGTACAAATAGATCATTAATCCTCATAGTTAAAGGTTAAGCTTTTGAAAAACTCTTTCACTCTCTCTCCCTCTTTTTTTGTTTTTGGCCGAACACAACCTCAAAGGAGATTTCGGGTTTTGTTTTTGTCGAACACATACACATACAATCCGAGATTCGAGATTGATCGGGGAATTGCTAATATATGATAGAAGGTGCTTGCTTGGTATTATCACGAGTGGACAAAGCTTGAGCATCTGAGGTAATTCTATAACTTTCTTGTTGTTTACTTTTATGTAATTAAAGTTTTGAGATTTAGCTAGATCCAATTTACGGGTTTTAAAGTTTTAGTCTTTATTCGTTTTAAAACTGTTTATTCTCTGCTAATAAAGTTACTATTTTTATCAATAAAGATTATTTTTTGTTAAAACTCGTGTGAACCAGTTTGTTTCCATATGATTGTTTTGACAGTTAAAACCCAACAATAGTCACCTGACATATATGGAAGACTCGGAATAGATATATTTTTTAAGGTATCCCCGTATGCCCTGATCGTAGTATCTTCTCTTGTGTTCGTCTAGAGCATGACTTTTCATCGGTTTTTAGCTTCGTCTCTAAGGCTATCTCATCTTCAGCCTTGGATCAAAATGGCGAGCCTTATTCATTTTCACATAAGTGGTCCCCCATGTTAGGTATCACAAAAATAATTGTGACTCGTCATTTAAAAAGAATCAAACCACCTTGTGAACTGTTGCTCGAGACTACAAGGTTCTATTATACGTGCGCTCGTGATACGATACTTACATCATCTCTCGCCTGTGGTTGAAGTATGTGTAATTCGTAGTGCCTACCATCTAGCTTTGTGCTTTCTATGGAAGAATGCAATTGTTGAATCAGATTTCCAGATTGCAGTCTCCCCCTATCTTTTACTGAGAATGTTCCTCCATGAAATTTAGTTGCTCTCATTGAAGATATTAAGTTGTGGGCATCCCAGTTGGACATCTCTTTCTTATGGGTCTATCGTAATTGTAATTCTGCAACACACGATATTGTTAAAAAAAAATTTTTTGACTCTAATTCCTCTTTCTTTTCAAATATAACCTTTTCTGTATAAGTTACCTCGGTTACAAGATATGATATTGTATAAATAAAAGCTTAGCTTTTAGCTTTATTAATAAAAACCAATTTTTTTTAATTATTTTTCTGATTTGAGAATTATTTGAAAACCCCTAACTCTAACCACCACAAAAGATAATTTACCAATCATCAACCACAAATTCACCCCAACACGATTTGACTGGGATTCAATTGCCCATCTAAAGCCATTAATCACGCAACTAAAGATATTTGTTGTTTCAAAAATACCCATCTACTTGAAAACATATGCAAAGAAGTCAAAATAAGTTCTTTAGCTTTTCCTTTTCATAAATATAAGGATAACAATTTTCAATATTAGTTGCTAATACTTAAACAACTGGCAAGCTTGTTTCTACTGATCAACGATGTTTTTGACAAAATGGAAAACAGTATGTATTATAAAAAAGTGTGAATTGGGAGAAAAAGAGTACATAATTTCGTCATATTACGTACATTTAAAAATAAGTTTAGGGAGTTTTTGAGTTATATTGTACAAAAAACGAAATATATCAATTTCTTTAGAAAAAATCTGTAATTTGTAATGTCTCAGTGTTTTAAACATCTTGTAAGTTAACTTGTTTTCATGTGCCATGTAAAAAAATCAGCATGCTAAAAATTATCAATATGTTTGTTCACACGTTACCATTTCGGACGGACAAAATGCTCTTTAAATAGAAATTTTAAGAATCAAATTGTTTATTAAGAGTATTAAAAGTTAAATCCTTACTAAAGGAGAGAATATATGATGTTATTTAAATGAAAATACAAATGTTATGTATTATGATGATTCCCTATAAAAAAATTTTGTTCATATTTTGTAACATTAGCAAAAACATGTATAAAATTATGAGTTTTTTTTTAATATTAGTTAGGATCTCATTTTTTACAAATGCATCATATTTTTCATTTTACATAGTTTATTTTTATTATTTCACACAAAGGTAACACAACAAAATCAGATTTATCTTCTTATTCCATACAAATTCAAGAAGAAAAAAAATTGAAAGGGTAAAAATAAGAAATTTAACCAACTATTTAAAATATCAATTTTGTTTATGAATTTAAACTATTAAAGGGTGGTTTGACAAATTATTGACAACATTAGGGATGTCAATGAAAATTTCATTTACCTCTAATAATTGGCTTTGAGTTTATGAGTGACAAACATTCTTATTTTTCCGTCAATTCTCCCACTCCACTGTCGCTCTCAGTCGGATCCAGGTTACTGAGTCATTTACCCTATTTTCAGTACTCAAATTTAGCTCTATGTTCTTCACACTTCAACTATTCATATAAACATGCTTTCTTGATATGCTTTTAATTAATTGATGATTGCATTGGGGTTTTGGGTCATTGTTAAAGAGACTTAAGTCAAATGGGTACTCTCATCTTCAATGTTTTCTTGAGTTTGTTCAGTTATCTTTTCTCATAAAAATTCAATCTTTAGGTTTCTTTCTAGTCATTTACTTTGCTGATGGTTACTTAACAGTTAACATGCATTTTATTAGTTGTTCTTTCTTTTTGGGTTTTGAATTATAAGGTTTTAACTTCAGACAGTCGATTCTTTATGAGCACCTGTTCGTTCCAAGTCGAAATGTTTAACGGCACTTTCTTTGTAATGTAATAAAGATTAACTGATATAATGTAAGAATATGCAGTGTTTATTAATCAGCTAAGTAAAAACTTAAAGGGGGTTTGTCGTTTTCCAATTGCAGATTGTAACTATTTATCTTATGTTGTTTACTGTTTTTCTTGTATTAGGGAGTGTTTGGATGCCTCATTTAAAGTTTAAACCGATAGTTCATTTTTCTGGGGGGCTGTGTGTGTGTAAAAAGTGATTATGATTATGATTTTTGTGTTTTCCTATTCTGATTATGCTTCTGATTAGTCATGTTAACTGATAATCTTGAGTCAATGACATAGACGAAATTGTTTTTGTGTAGGTGGTTGGATATTGTGTAGGAAAAGCAACAAAAATGGAAGAAATAGAATCTCAATCAGATAATTACAGATCATCACCATCTTCAGCAAGTAGTCCTGTTAATAGATCGTCCTCGAATAACTATTACTACTTAAGAAAACCAGGTTCTTTAAAACAACCAATTTCATTTGAGGATTCACCCGATTGGGATGACACAGATGTTGAAGTTAGTGTGGAGGACAGTAGGAAAAACCATATTGCCAGCATTACCACCGGCTCACATAGTGGTTGTCTATCATCACCACCACTACCAGAGGCTGCAGTGGTGGCAAGAAAGATTTCAGGTGTTTCAGTTGTGTGGAAGGACTTGAAGGTCATTATAAAGGGTAAAAGAAAGTATTCCAATAGGGTCATAAAGAGCTCGAATGGTTATGCTTTACCTGGAACAATGACCGTGATCATGGGCCCCAAAAAGTCCGGGAAGTCTACCCTTTTGAGGGCCCTTGCAGGTAATGTAGCATATATCATTTATATCACATTTCATATTTACAGGGTGTTTGGATTGCGTTTAGAAAAGTAATTATGTGATATGGAATGATATTAATTATAATGAACCGGGATAATGAAGATAGCATTTGGTTGTGTTTCTATTGTTTGAAGTTGTAATAATCAGATAAACGGCTGCTTTAGTGTTTGGCAAATTCTGATTTCTTCAGAAACTTATAGATAAAATGACCAAAAGGACGCTCTTGCTTGAAAACAAAAAAGATTTTTTGTAAGTTCAGACTTCGGAGTAAAAGTCTCCCAAATTAGGTTAAAGAAAGGGGTAAATAGGTGATTAAAGTTTACCCTTAGATAAACAATTTGTTGCAGCTGGTTTGGAACTTATTAGCCAAAACTTATTACTCAGATGATCAAACTCATAATTTGTTCATTGAAACACTAGAAACTTATTATTGGGACTTCAAAATGCAATTATCATATAATTAATTCCAGAACACCACTCCAGACACTCCTTATCATAATCCAACTTTAACATATTTTACTTCTCTCCTTTAGGAAGGTTGGATGATTCAGCAAAAATGTATGGTGAGGTATTTGTGAATGGGGTGAAGTCATCCTTGCCCTATGGATCCTATGTAAGTCTCTAGTCTCTGTCTATTATGAACTGTAACTTGGTGCAAGTGTGCCACTTCACCTTTCAAATTCAAGAAATGCAATATGTAGTTAAATGGAAGTTCTTAAGATTTAAAAACAAAATGTGATATAAAGATGTGATTTTTGGGTCCATTAACAACGGAGTTGAGTGTGTGATATAGTGTTGAATGAATCAAAGTGCTCTGTTTATTCAGTGTTTCGAAAGAACGCCCGGATGATTAAAAAAAAGTGCCATTTTAACCCTTGTCTTGATGTTGAAAGAAATATGAAAGTTTTAAGTGTCGTAAGCTAATGGAAATTACGATCTAAAAATGGATGATATTAAAGTAGGGGAAATTGTGTAAACTTATAGCTTCTTACTTATAACCATATTCCTTTTGTCATTAATAGGGATTTGTTGGAAGGAAAAACACCCTTATCGGCTCACTAACCGTGCGTGAATATCTCTATTACTCAGCATTACTTCAGCTTCCTGGTTTCTTGTGTGAGAAGAAAAGTGTTGTTGAGGATGCCATCATTGCCATGTCATTGGGTGATCATGCACACAAGCTCATAGGCGGCCATTGTTGTACAAAGGGTCTCTCTAGTGGCGAGAAAAAGCGTGTTGCCATTGCAAGAGAGCTCGTGACGAGACCAAATCTATTGTTTATCGATGAGCCTTTATATCACCTTGATAGGTCAGTTTCATCCTAACTAAAATAAGAAATTAAATTATTATTTCTTAAAGCTGCAAATTTGAAGGGTGTTTAGATATGTGTTTAAAATGACGTCTCATGTAGACATGATAAAGAATCTTAATTATTTAGGTTCAAAATAATCATATTCAAGAAAACATGTCAGAAGTTGTAATTACTTTTTTGAGATAAATGTAAAATAATCGAGTGGCAATCTCAACCCGTTTATGTGAATGGGTTGATTTGGGCTTTAATCTAATATTAACAGGTCGAGCAGGTTAAGAACCCGTTACAGAATCAAGGAGAGGTTGCAACTTTTGACTCATTTACTTGTGAACAGGTTGATTTGGGTTATGGTTTATCCCTGACTCAAATGAAATTTTCATTTGCACAAATGGAAATTTTAGCTAAATGGGAAATGGGAAACTGGTTGAAATTCACCCAAAGTGTGTTTTTACTGCTTACAACCTCCTAAATCATTTTATTTAAAAACAATAGATTAAAATTTTATAACACAGTTTCCGTATTCATATTTAACTAATTAGCAATTTATTAAACATGGATAAAGTAATGTTCACTGGCTAACCTGACCCGACCCCATATAGACCACTGCTAAAAAAGCGGTTTTGACCTGTTAACCGACCCACACATTTTGCCACGACAATTGCTTACCTATATCTATTTGATCGACTGGTTATCTGATCCAGTGTTTCTGCACTACTCATGATGGTGACCCTGAAGAAGCTTGCGAGCACAAACTGCACCCTTATTTTCACCATTTACCAAAGTAGCACAGAAGTCTTTGGCCTCTTTGACCGAATTTGTCTTCTTTCAAATGGAAGCACACTATTTTTTGGGGAGACATTGGCTTGCTTGCAGGTAAAATTTGTTCATGGCTTAAAAATAAGGAAATTTTCCACACTACATGTCCTTAAAAATCTATATCTATTTCCAAAAATCACATTTTATTGATGCAGCACTTCTCAAATGCGGGATTTCCTTGTCCGATCATGCAAAGTCCCGCAGATCACTTTCTCCGTGCAATAAACACAGACTTTGACCGGATTATCTCTGTGTGCAAAAACTGGCAGGTAGTTTCTTGTATTTTAGATTGCATTTCATTTTATATCTATTTATAATAACCGGTCATCTGTATAACATTTTATAGTTTTATGTTGTTTTTTTTTTTTGCATGGATTTTAGCAGGATGATCAAGGGGATCTTTCATCTGTTAACATGGACACTGGTGTAGCTATTCGTACGCTTGAAGAAACCTATAGATTGTCTGCTGATGCTGCAGCAGTTGAGACAATGATACTAAGACTAACCGAAACGGTACAAAAATTCTAGTTTCCATATTCAATACACAATTAGGATTTTTTTAATTTATAACTGAAAAAAAAATTGAAAAAGGAAAGAAAGAAAGAAAACTTGAAGAAGGAAAAAGGGTCAAATGGTTTTAAAGTTGACTAAAGTATTTACAACCTCCTATGTTGTGTTATTCAGAAATTGTATCATTATTGTACTAATTATTATATTACTTATGGGAATTTTTTTATTGTTGATGATAACATAATTATTGCCACAGGAAGGCCCATTTCTCAAAAGCAAAGGAAAAGCAAGTAATGCAACAAGAATTGCAGTCTTGACTTGGAGATCGTTATTAATCATGTCACGCGAATGGAAGTATTATTGGCTTCGGTTAATTATTTATATGCTGCTTACCATATGTATTGGCACCTTATTTTCCGGGGTAGGCCATTCACTAACTTCTGTAGGGGTGAGTTGCATAAATTTTCTATTATTAAAAATGTTTTTGATATATGAAACTTAATAAAATCATGTCACAAGAGAAAAATGTTGCTATAAAAAACTGATTTTGATGGTTCGCAACTGATACTGCAGGCAAGAGTTTCTGCAATCTTTATGTTTATATCTTTCAGTGCACTTTTAAGCATCATTGGGGTACCTGCACAACTGAAAGAGGTCAAGGTAATTGTGATGCCCGTATGGCTATTATGTTAGGTGGCAAATTAAGTGGGTCAAAATGGTTTCGGGCTATAACGGGTCATTTTGCATAGGGTGGGTCAGGTTGGGTCGACTCTAAACACTACTTGTTTAAGATTTACGATATTTGATACGTTAAATTTGATGTAGAAAAACTATATTGTTACGATAATAAGTTTATGTTTTTAAATGAAATGATTTAGGTGGTTGTATGCTAGAATTTACACCTTCGAGCAATTTTCAACCCGCTCTAACTTCTAACCATATGATCGGTTTCTTTTTTAGCTGTTTTTTTGCACAACCCATTTTCTGGGTTGTATCTTACTTAAAGTTTGAATTTCATATTATGTAATGCAGGTATATGCTTGTGAAGAATCAAATGAACATTCGGGGGGTTTTGTTTTCTTAATGGGGCAATTCGTCGCCAGCATTCCATTCTTGTTCCTCATCTCCATTTCATCAAGTCTAGTCTTCTACTTCCTTATTGGGCTTAAAAATGAGTTCAGATATTTGATGTATTTCGTGATCAACTTTTTCATGTGCCTTCTGGTCAATGAAGGGATAGTGTTATTTGTTGCCACCATTTTGCAAGATATGTTTTCAAGTATCATATTGCTGGTGTTTATGCACGTAAGTTTTTTACTTATGACATTTGTGATACTAAAAATACTTGATTGTATGAAAAAGATTATAACTTTCATCTACCTTGTCGAAAGTTTGACTTTTTTAAGGTCAAACGCTTCTCATAAGCGCTCGGATTTGGTCAAAATTATTTTTCGGATTAAAGGTTTGTGTTTTTCAATTTGCAGTTGATGATGATGCTTTCAGCTGGCTATTTTAGAAATCGAAGTGCTTTGCCTGGGTCTTTCTGGATGTACCCTATGTCCTACATTGCTTTCCATACATACTCAATTCAGGTTCATTATACTCTGTTCTGTTCCATTAAAAAACTGAAGGTCGAATTTCAAACTTTTCAAGGTGGAGATGAAAACTTTTGGAATTTCAGTAAAGATTTAACAAGAATCTTGGAATAGTTGAGCATTTTTACACTTGAAAACACAATCAGAAAAAAGCCACATAATATTTGAATCTGGGAATTCATTGGTTTGAATCCAGAACTTGAAATGTATTGCGGTTTCAGGAAAGAACGGATAAACGTATTGAACTAGCTTTGAGCTTTTTACACATGAAAATACCATCATTGGTTTGAATCCAAAAGACAAAATATATAGCCTTTTCAAGAAACAATGGTTTCTATCATTGTGAAATCCAAGATTTTGAAATTTTAATAAACACTTCAGAAAAAATTATGAACTAGCTTGAGCTTTTTACACATGAAAACACCTGTTTTTAAGTTCTTATAAGAAAACCCGTATAAATTTCAATCTGGGAAGTCATTGGTTTGAATCCAAAAGTTAAAATATATAGTCTTTTCAGGGAAAAGAATGGATTAAATTATCATGAACTCCCAGGATTACCCTGCATCAGCTTTATGTAAATCAGTACGTTGTTAGTATTTTAAATAATTGTTTGCCATATGTCTTGTTTTAGGGGATCTTGGAGAACGAATACGGTGAAGTTTCATTTACAGTGGCGCCGTTGAGAACCATATCGGGTTATCAAGCTCTTGAAAATGTATATGATTTGTTTCCAAACGATCATTCCAAGCGAAAAAATTTAATGATACTTTCGCTTATGGCTATTGGCTATCGAGTTCTTGTGTTGTTACTGCTGCAAATTCGTGTAAAGAAGAAATTTCCCTTTTTCGGGTTTTTGTGTTGTAAACGGAAGTTGAATGACAGAAGATGAAAAATTTATGATTTCCTGCCAGTTTTAATATTGTAAATGGTCCATCTTTAAACCATTTTGACCAGAAACTACCTTAAACAATACAACCACTTGGTTACATTTTTATCCAATAACGTGTTAATTGATTAGATATTTTTCAACATACATACATAGATACATACATACATATATGACAATACAAACAAGTATGACTTGATCTTATAGCATTATAGCCTATACAAGAATAAGTATATTATCAATAACTAGTAATTTACCTAAAAAGGGTGGTTGTTTTAGCAACTACCTGTTGCAAAGGGTTGAAATTGCAAAACAAAGAAATTCAATTAAAAAACAAGCGACTTTAATAAAGATCGAATTAAATTTGTGACCATGAATCATGAATAAGATAAATACCAATAAAGTCGAAAGCTTGAAACTCCATAGATTGTATGAACTTAATACCATAACATAATTCAAAATATCAACAAATCAAGTACTAATGTTCATGATCATCACATCCATCATACCGTCACGTTAGCTTTTTTCTCCCACCACTCAGCCCCGTAGTAGTCACTTCCTACTACGTCAAATTTTGGGACCCACCTAAAACCCCCTACCAATTAAAAAAAGAAATGAGATTATAAGAGAGAATGACCCTGTCTGGAACCACCACACAATACACACTAGCTTCTTTGCGTGGAAGCTACCACCATTTGCCTCCCACCACGGCGCCATGGAGTGGGAAGAAAGGCTTCTACGGCATGATGGGAGGCTCACCACGTAGGTAAACTCATCTACTCCGCCTACTCTTAGTGAGTACAGAGAACTTGGCCTATTATGGGATAGGTAAAAAGCCTAAAACAGAAAAACCATAGTTGAGCATCATTGTAATAAATTGTACCCATTGTTGATAATCTACCCTTAATCTGTCGAAAAGCCAACTTCAGGAATTTAAAGTTTTATGTTGTTGAAAAAAAAGCTTCTAAACCAAAAGCCAACTTCAAATAGCTTTTAAAATCAGTCGGAGAGTTTTTGATAAACCAAATTATATAAATACCCTTATGCTAACTTTGTTTTCTTATCTAAACTTCTATTTTTGTGTCCTTTTATATCATTTTTTATTTTTAGGCTACAATTACATAAAATAATAGCTCAAGGTTTCAACTTTAAATAAAAACTTCAGCTCATGTACTTTAACTAGTTACACAAAACATACCTTGAGTCTCTTGATACATTCTAAGTAAAACATATTCTTTTTACAATTATATCAACCTATTTTCAAAGAATCCAAAAAGTTGACTAGAATATTTCGTGCCGCCTATGTTATCATCTAGGAATAGCAAAAGGGGGGGGTGGGGGGGGGCCCAGACATTCCCCATCCCCGAACCTGGTAAGGAAGTTTTGCCCCGTCCCCACCCCATTCCCCGTCGGGGAGCTTATCGGGGTGTCCCATTAGGGCTACAGCTTGCCCCGATCCCTGCTCCGTTCCCGGTTTTTGCCCCGAAATTTGTACACCCATTCACAAAATTACAAAATGTTTACATGCCAAGGCTGAAAGACCAAAGGGATTTATGAAAACACTAATTTGCAGCCACTACATACACTAATACATATTAAATAATATAAATATATATATGTATCTATAATATATAAAAGTATAAATATAATATATAATCGGGGCGGAGCGGAGTAGGGATGACTACCCCGATACCCAAAAAAAGCCCCGATCACCCATAACGTCTGCCTCACCCCGCCCTGTTTAACTTGGATTTCGGGTTTTTCCGTCGGGCTCGGATCTTTTTATCATCCCAAATTATCGTTCTCGTGTCTACTTGATAATATTTTTTCTTATGTAGTTATACGCATTTGTTTTCTCATGCCAACATTCATCTTGTAACTTGTGTTAGTCATGGTTGTGTTTGGCACTAAGCCTTGGAATCTTGAGAATGACAAAGTATTGTTTGGATGATAGAGTTTAGCTTTTATTTTGTAAAATAAACGATATCAAAAGTTTTTACTTTTAGATACTTTTTCAGATATACTGCCGATACTAAGTAGCAATCAAAATTTTGTATCTATTTTTCATGATATTATGCATGGATCAGATATATCATGGCGAATTCTTTAGAAAAAAAATTCCGTTTTCCATAATGAAATCTGATAAGTGAGATTTCGAGTAAGTGTTTCCATAATCTTCTTTTGTCCAAAGAAATGATTCATCGAAATAATGAGTCAGCATTGATATAGACACCTCAAACAAATGTACCGGAGTTCCTCTATGCAATCCTTTTCCTTCTTCTTGTTGCTACATATCTCATTTGTACACATCCTCTTTGTTTTGGGGGCCTCTAGTGAGTTAGAGACAGAGTTTGAAAAGATCAAATCTTTGATGATTCCATCATCTGTGATTGAGTTGCGAAAACTTCTGAATAGGTATCCTACATCGGAACCGAATTCTTTCTGGTTAAAGAATCTCTTTCTAGTTGCTTTGAAACAATTAGGAGATTCTCTAGGTGGCAACATGCTATTGGGTGGTGCTCGCACTTATGGGGTCAAATCATTACGCTCTAAGAAGAAATATATGAATATCAATCTCATATGTATCATATCAAATCCCATCAATCGAATCACTTTTTTGAGAAATACGAGACATCTAAGTCATACAATTAAAGAGATCTATTCATTGACTAGAAAAAGAAAAAATAGAACCCTGCATTGCAAACAGTGATTCGATTGATGATGAAAAAACAGAATTCTTAGTTCAGTTCTCCACCTTAACGAAGAAAAAAGGATTGATCAAATTTTATTGAGTCGACTCATAGTGATCATTTATCAAAGAATGACTTTGGTTATCAAATGATTGAAAAAGCGGGAGTAATTTACTTACGATACTTAGTTGCCATGCATAAAAAGTATCTAATAAATTATGAGTTCGATACATCCTCTTTTGCAGAAAGACGGATATTCCTTGCTCATTATCAGACAATCGGTTATTAACAAACTTCGCGTGAGGCTAATAATTTTCATTTCCTATCTCATGGAAAACCCTTTCGCTCCGTTTGGCCTTATCTCTCTCTAGGGGTATTTTAGTGATAGATTCTATAGGAACTAGACGATCATACATATTTATGTCATTTAATGTTAATTTTATTATTTTAGTCACAGTTATTTTTACCCAACGCTTTTAAAAACTAAAAGTTTCGGCTTTTGGCTCTAATTAAAAGTTTCCTTTTCTAAACCTCTAGCAATATACTCGCTAGGTAATTATTCATCCATAACTCGGAAGAAAGGCTCATGATTGCCCCATCGATATGACCTAATCCACTTGTTTTTGGCCCCTAATTTTGGGCCAAGGTCAATGGGATTTATGTTTTCGATTCGGACATACCTAAGAAGTCATTAATATTGTAGAAATATAATAAGACAGTCAGACAGATGTGACTACACGAACAATGACCCATCATTCATGGCTTGTTTCCGTGCACATGCAAATATATTAAGAAGTCATTAATATTGTATAACTGATGATATAGATTGCAGAAATAAGATAAAACTTTTTGACCAGGAAAAGAGATTAATACACAAAATGGGAAAGCTAAAGACACAGAGTCTTGCCAACAAAAGTAATAGAATGTTGAAGCTTAAAGTGGTAGTAGAGAAGCTGCAAAAGGGTCTTTTACAAGCCAAGAAATGGAGCCCCGTGAACACAGCTTTCTGGGCCGATCAAGAAATGGTGCCAGGAGATGTGAAAGAGGGGCATTTTGCCGTGATTGCAGCTGATGATGATGAAGAGAGAAGGTTTGTGATTCCATTAGACTACCTTGGTCGACCGTCGTTTCAAAGATTGTTGGAAAAAGCATCCGAGGAGTACGGGTTTTGCCATGAGGGTGTGGTGCCGTGTAGGCCCAGGGAGCTTGAGTCCATGTTGGGTCAGAGAAAGCCTGGCTCAGTAGATGATTTGGGCTAGGGTTCATGTGAAACTGTAATGGAAAGTTATTAAATCCGGTTATATTTAGATTTATTTAACATTGAAATCAGAGGACCAAGTTTTTCTTTTTGCTTTGGATTCTGCAAGTCTGTTGATCATTTGATTGTCTAATTGATTTGTTTTTAACTATCAAATAATAAAAAGATTATAAGAAGTCCAATATCCATCACTATGGGGCAAGGTCACTAGCTCCAACGGGGTCTTCCAGGTTTGCACCCAGGGCCAGATTGGTTCAAGTTTGAACCAGTAACCCAAACCCGTTGTTGACCATGAAGTGTGGTTATGAATTACTAATGTTAGGCATGCCCTAAACATAGCCCAGTTGCACACAAGGACCCAATGATGGCAAGTGCAAGCTCACTAACTCCATGTCAAAAGGGGCTAGGCTAAATGACCGAATTAGTATCGACCTTAAGACCATTAACCACGTCGGCCATCACTTCTTTTTTGGCCTGCAGAGACTAGCTGAGTCAAACCCATGCTCAACATGATCGTAGCTCGACTAGGCGTCTAGGCCACTTTCGACTAGGCTCAAACTAGGCCCCCACAAATGAGTTAGACCAAGCATGAGATGGATTAGACTGCTCAAACTTAAACATCTTTGACGAGGCTGAATTTCGGCTGCAAACAAGGTAGAGCCCAATGGCCAATACGACTACTTAATAAGCTCTGGAAGCAAGCCTAAGCTCAACTCAAAAGCTTCACTAGGTCACAAAACTACTATACTAACCATAACCAATTAAGCAAGTGAGCTCAAATTAAGAGCTCTGTTACACAAAGTTAACAATAAGAAATGCAAATATAACTCTTAAAGAGTACGTCATTACACTCTGGAATAAAATTGTAGCAATAATAGGTAAGAGCCGGAGGCATATGTTCGTTTTAGCAAACAAAATCCAAAATATAATGCAAGAAAAACAAAACCTAAAATAAGGTCACTAAAAGGATTCAAAAGCCACCAAAACTTCACAAGCATCCAACTGTCCCACCATCCTCTAGTGACATCGTTTTGGCTTATAATCATAGTCCCACCTCAGCATGCACCATGTAGCACTCTATAGACCATGAACCACTTGGCATGCTGAACCCAACCCAAGGTTCGCCACTTGAGTTAGGGGTGTATACAGATGGAGCCTATGATAATGAATCGGCTCTACTGGTCTAACCAGATAGACCAGCCTTACTCCTTAAGTGCTCTTTGAAACCCATGATGTCACCTTCCCACCGGGTTATGTCTTGATTTTCACAAACCCATATCTCACGAGCCACCTGGTTTATGAGCCTGAAGTCGTGGCTAACAAGCACCATCCCACCATCCCATTCATTCAAAGCCTCGGCTAAAGAATCAATCGTCTCGATATCCAAGTGGTTGGTTGGCTCATCCAAAAGCAGCATCTGGGGTTGTCTAAAAGCTAACCACGCAAATATCACACGACTCTTTTGACCATCTGACAAATTCTTCATAGGCATCACCTGGGCTTTCCCTGTGAGCCCAAACCTCCCAATGGCAGCCCGCATTTTTTCCTCTTCATTCCCAGGGTACTCTCTAATCATATACAACAAAGCTGACATATCCAAATCAAGTTTTTCAGCCAAATGTTGGTGATATTGGGCGATCCTCAAATGATTGTGACGCCTCACCATGCCGTCAAGAGGAACCAACTCCCCTGTCATCAGCTTCAGAAGTGTACTCTTACCAGCTCCATTGGGTCCCACCAACGCCACACGAGAGTCAAGGTCTACTCCAAAGTCAAGTTTTTTATAGATGAGGTTATCAGGTGTGTAACCAAAAGAAACCTCTACAAACTGAAGGACAGGCGGTGGAAGCTTCCCCACATCAACAAACCGAAAAACCAGAACCTTGTCACGAGCAACCTTTTCTGTTAGACCACCACGTTCCATTTTGGCTAAAGTTTTCTCCTTGCTCTGAGCCTGGCGAGCCAGTTTAGCAGATCCATGTCCAAACCGGGCTATGTACTCCTTCATGTTAGCAATCTGGTCCTGCTCCCATTTGTATTGTTTCATCTGATTCTCTTCAAGTTCTGAACGGGTCTGAACATATTGGTCAAAATTACCAGTATACATCTTCAGCTTCTTACTTTGCATGTGTATTATGTTGGTGCAGACACCATTCAGAAAGTCTTGAGAGTGTGAGACAACAACAAGTATGCGCTCAAAGTTCTTCAGTGTTTCTTCCAACCAGACACATGCCTCAAGATCTGCAATTCATTGGCAGAACCCGTCATCATACAAATCAGCATTTAGTAATAAATTTTTAAAAAATTGGTTTTTCCTTTTTCCTTTTAGGTCTTCAGAAAGCAATCAACTCACCAAGATGGTTTGTAGGTTCATCCAGCAACAAGATGGTTGGGTTCATAAACAACGCACGTGCCAAAGCAATTCGCATTCTCCAACCACCAGAAAAGTCTCGTGTCTTCTTTTCCTGCATCTTTTTGTTAAAACCAAGACCATTTAAAATCTCAGCTGCACGTTTTTCAGCAGTGGCTGCATCCATAGCATCTAAACGCTCATAGATACGATCAAGCGCTTCACCACCACCATCTTCCTGAAGTCACAAAAAGAAAAACTTGCACTGTAAGACGGACCCGTCCTGATAAATTAGGCTCTAAAACCCAAATACCCTATTAATAATTCATGTCAGAACCTGCCCAGCTAAACGTTCAGCTTCTGCTTCCAATTTCAGTCTCTCTTCATCACAATTCATCACAGCCTCAAGTGAAGACATATCAGAGGCTTCAATCTCCCTGGTGAGATGGAATATATCCATGTGCTCAGGGATTGGAAGTTCTCGCATTCCAACTGAAGTAAGAAGAGTTGATTTCCCACAGCCATTTAACCCGAGCAAACCATATCGTCTAGACAACAGAAACATAATTTACAAACATATAAAAAATCGTAAAAAAGTACGCAAAAGTAAAGATAGAGAAAGGTGCAAACCTCCCGTAGTTAAGCTCCAGCTCTGTATCAACAAGAAGATCATGTCCATGAAAAGTAAGTGATAGAGATTCTATCTGCAATCGTGATCAAAAGCAGGGATACAAATTTTGAGAAAATGATAAAAGATCGAGATAAGGAGATACATTAAACAAATTTATAAAGTAATGCCAAACATTGAGATATCTTTAGTATAGTTCCATAAAGAGATACCGAACATACAGATATCTTTAGTAAATTTCAATAGAAGTAACACGGAACACCGAGAGTCTGAGACATCTTTAGTACAGTTCCATAACTTCCATAATAGCACATATAAATATCAATATAAATTATAATTCATAAACTTGGTAACCTATTTATAACCAGAAAATAAACGCCACCAAATTATAGATAATCAACAGTGATATTGTCCTTTTCTACCAAATTAACAATATAACCATCTTTAAGAATAAGAAATAACATAAAGATTCTGATTTATTCTAGTAATTAAGTGCTATACGTATATCAGGAAACAAACTTATCGTTAGAGATGGCAAGAAACCCCGCATCCGATGGGGAACCCAATCTCCGACCCCGATTTGACCGGGGAATCCCTGAGTTGAC
>JAUEJL010013886.1:0-22016 GCA_032274825.1 Drosophyllum lusitanicum | reverse complement strand
TTTTCTCTAAACAAAATATATCACAAGTTACTAAACATAATTTATAAACAACCTATAATTAATTACATTAATATACAGTTTTTATAAAACTCTCTCACATATTCTTAAAAGCCCCTCACATGTTTTATAAAAACCCCTCACAATTTTCATCCAGCCCCCTCCAATCTTATACCCTATTTATAAAATTCCTTATAAATGATGTCATCATTCTTAAAAACATTATTTTTTGAAAAAGATGTCATTTTTTTCTTTTAAATAGGTTATAAGATAAGATGGTTCGGAATTACGAATTGCAACCCGGAACCCGAATCTCCGTCGGCCTAGTAATATTTGGTCGGATAAACCGACCCGAATTCAATCCTCATTTTCTGTGGATCTACATATACCCCATTTTCAGCTTTCTTGCACAGAAAGACGGTGAACTAGTGAAGATCTTTCGAAAACCCAACCTTCAATCCTCATTCGTTCGTATTTTCATCCCGGAGACAAGCAATTCATCATGGGTCAAGGAACTCCCGGCGGTTTGAATCGGCAAGGCAATTCCGGTGATCGTAAGAACGACGGCGACAAAAAGGAGAAGAAATTCGAACCAGCAGCGCCGCCTGCTAGAGTCGGCCGGAAACAGCGTAAGCAGAAGGGGCCAGAAGCTGCCGCTCGGTTACCGACGGTAACGCCGCACTCAAAGTGTAGGCTGCGACTCTTGAAACTCGAGCGAATTAAAGATTATCTGTTAATGGAAGAAGAGTTTGTGGCTAATCAGGAGAGATTGAAGCCTCAGGAAGAGAAGACTGAAGAGGATAGGTCTAAGGTTGATGATCTACGTGGATCTCCGATGAGCGTTGGTAATCTGGAGGAGCTGATTGATGAGAATCACGCCATCGTGTCTTCATCGATCGGACCGGAGTATTATGTTGGAATTCTATCGTTCGTTGACAAGGATCAGCTGGAGCCTGGATGTGCGATTTTGATGCACAATAAGGTAACATTAGGGTTTTCAATTGTCAATTATTGATATGATTTGACACTTCATTATAGCTTTTCAGTTGATTTGAGTTAATTTTGTATTTGCTTGAAAGACTTGATAGTAACTCAACTTCAAGACTCGTAATTTCTTTTAATCTTGTGGTTTTACGGAGTAGGTTGGATTTATACTCTTGTGAAAGCCATAGATTAATTTATTCTTTTTAATCGAGTTTTGTTTCATTAAGTTGAGAATCATGTAGGATTGAGAACCTTGTTATGTAGGTTTGGGTTGCAGCTTGAAGTTGTAAGACATTCCAGGTTTAATTAAAGTTAATCAATGGGGCTTGGAGTGGTCACCATGATCACCCTATCACTTGAGTGATGCCATCTTGTTGACACGTTGATCACTGGCATGATAACCCAAGTGTGATGGGGTGACGCTGGTTAATATCAATTGTGTGTGTAAATTCATATTGAAGTAGTAGGAATTATAATTGTTTAGATTTTGATATCATGTCTCGTATCACTTGCCAACTAAAATGTTGTGCCTCTTAGTCTCTTATAAGCTTAAATACTGGTTTAGTATTACAGTTTTAGTTATTTCATCTTTTGCCAAATACTCGTTAAGTCATTAAATGTATGTTAATTTCGTTATTAGGGGTTCATTTGTCATTCACTGAATTTGAAATTCGAGAAGTGTAAAGTGAAATAATAGTAGTTGTATCTCATGTTTAATGTTCTTTGTGACACCCCGTTTTCGCGGGTATCGTCTTTTGCCTTTAGTACAAATTGATAAAAAGAAACTTCATATCTTAAAACTTTTATTTCATCATAACTTGAGACATAGTTATTACGTAAGCGAGAATGCGTAAGACAATAACTTTATAAAAGTTTTAGTTAACTAGGATAGCAACACTTCAGTGGTACCTACTCCTTATTTCCTAAAATACATATATGTATATGTAAGCCTTAAGCTTAGTTACTAATTAAGGTTTCAAAATCAAACATATTTCACAAATACTTTGCCAAATCAACGGCTAAACACAATTTTTCTTGTAAACAACTTTCATGTATAAAAACGTTTCATTGAGATCTCATGGTTACATGCTAAGTATACCAAACTTCTCAGAGGTTCTCTAAACTTGGGTCCACATAAGGGCTTCCCAATAAGGTCCCTTTTGCAGGAAGTCCCTTCATTCTATATCCCATATGTTGGATATTTAAATGGTCATACTTAACATGTATAAAAAATTTCATATATCACATGTAAATTGGCATGCTAACATCATGCCATAAAACATATATCTTTGCCCCATAATTACATAATCATAACATAACTTTTTGCAAGGAAAACATGGCGCAATATATCATCTTAAATTTTTCTTCATGCATTAAACATTTATAGCACATATATATCCGAGTAAAGCACATAATGTACTCTTCTTATAATCCTCTTCTTAAGTTTAAACCTTGCTTTGGGACTACTAATCCTCTTTTTAATCTTAGCTACTTATGCTTTTGGTAGTGACGTAGTGTTTCTAACTTGGGATCAAGGTTGTAAAAATCGCTTGGCGGTATAAGTTGGTCGATTACCTTCAAGCGATTAATTGGCCTAGGCGGTGATTAATCGGTTTCTAGGCTGGGACCCTAAATTATAAAGGAATTTATCTTAAAAAATATAAATACTAGCAATACCCTAACAAAATAAGTCAATAACCATCAAAAAAGGTATAATAAACTTGAAAAATAAAAACCATAAGTTCATAATTAATTTAATGAACTCAAAAAAAATAAAACCCTAAGTCCCGTTCCTTTAACCCTAAGCTGATTTCACTTTTTAAAAAAATTAAAAAAATAAGTCAAACCCTTTCGTTGACCACCTAGGACCAATTTTGATCCGACCGATAAATTTGACCAATCATATGATTTTTAGGTAGGTAGACCGCCGAGTACCGCCTAGGTGCTGATTAATCGGCCACCTATGCCGATTTTTACAACACTGCTTGGGATGAAGAGAAATGAACTCTGTAGGCTTCTATTTATAGTGTGTATGTCTTGCTATAGGGTACTTATTCACTTAGCTTTTTAACTTGTAAATTTCTAAGAACTTGACACATGTGTACTTGTTCATCCTTAGCCTTGGAATGTTTGACAACTCATGCTTCTAGCCTTAGATTGTCACCCTACTAGTCTTTTTTCATCACTTCCTTAACTCAGCTGCCTTACCAAGACTTGGAGAACACAGTTTTATTTGTACAACCCATATTTAGGCTTGATTCGTCATACTTTTTAGACCAGATTTGTCATGCTTTGCTTAAGTAGTTTGTAGCTTACTAGCTTGTGTGTTGTGGTACTTATAAGTAGCTTTGTAAGCTACTTATGTGCATGCTTACTTGCATTTTGTTATAACCAACCTTTTCTATTGTATTATTTCACATTATAAACTAAATTTTAATTCTAATATTTATGTCTTAAGAGTTGTGAACCTTATTTTATAAAATAATAAGGTGTTTACCCTTTTTATATATAACTTTCTGAAAATAGGGGTGTTACATTCAGCACCCATAGTTGACTGATAAATTCCTGATGAGCGGCTTGGAATGGGTTTTAGGATCAATAATCTCTATGACTTCCTTTTTTCTTCCCTTTTTTGGTACAGCCTTATCTTTTTTTAATCATGTTTGGAAGGTTTTTCATCATCTCCTCTGATCTTTTATATAGCTGTCTACCTTTATTTCATTATCATCTGATAAATAAATTTTGTCAAAGTAATCACAAGCCAATTTTTTATTTTCCGTTTGTGGCACTAGACGTTGTCGAGTTCATGTAGATTGTTCTTGTCATGTTTGGTTATTACTTATTAAGTGCAAGTATGATGCCTGGTATGGACCATCAGGATGTGAGTGAATTTTAGGCTATATGAAATTATGAATGTACTAAGGTCCTTTTTTATACAATCCCAGGTTCTTTCTGTTGTGGGGCTCCTACAAGATGATGTGGACCCCATGGTGTCTGTGATGAAGGTTGAGAAAGCTCCATTAGAATCATATGCCGATATTGGTGGGTTAGATGCCCAAATACAAGAAATAAAGGAGGCAGTAGAGCTCCCTTTGACTCACCCTGAACTATATGAAGACATTGGGATCAAACCTCCTAAGGGGGTTATATTGTATGGAGAGCCTGGAACAGGCAAGACCTTGCTTGCAAAGGTATGCATGCTCGAAGTTATCTCATGATAATTTGATTTATCCTGCCAATTAAGCTTTTATTTTTTCTGCAATTTCTATTTGTAACTTTGGTCACTTTGGTATGATTACGAGTTACATTTCGGTACGCAAAAGATCGAACTTGTTTATTTTGTATATGATAAAAAACTTACTTTTTCAGCTTATGCACTTGCATTTCCTGTTTGGAAGGATCTTGAATGTTTGATGTCCTAGTAGTAAGTCTAAGGAGGGGATTATTTGTGAAGTAAAAGTTTGTTAGGTTGCACAGCAATTCATAGGTTTATACTAGTAGAGGTGGCAAATGGGCGTTTTGGGTAACAGGTTAAAAGGTAACTGTTTGGTATGGGCTGAGTTGGCCTGGAATACTTATTGCCATTTTTGTAATAAATAATTTGTGTGTTAAATATGATTGCAGAAGGCATACTATTAGTATAAAATCAACTGTTTTGAATAAAGTGATTTAGTAGATTGTATGCAATAGAAACCTCTAAATTTACACAAAGGAGACAGGTTCTAATGAACTTTATAGATTGTGGTTGTTGGTTGGATCTTTTATTTGCAGTTGTTTATCGTAATCAGAAAGCTATGTTACTACTTACTAGTTACTACACTTTGCTTCTAGGTTCTAGCCGAAATAAATTTAACAATAATCTGTGTAATCTGTTATAGATTTTTCCTTTATATCTATGCCCTTTTGTTTATGCTGTTTAGGCAGTGGCGAACTCTACATCAGCGACTTTCTTGCGTGTTGTTGGAAGTGAATTGATTCAAAAATACCTTGGCGATGGTCCTAAGTTGGTTAGAGAACTTTTCAGAGTTGCAGATGATCTGTCTCCCTCTATCGTCTTCATTGATGAAATCGACGCCATTGGTACAAAGAGGTATGCTCAAGGCCTTTCGACTTGTTGAATTAGAGCTGGAATTTTCAACCCATTTACTTGGTAATGGGTTGTGTTTTATCTCTAGCTGGTCAGACAGGTAACATAGAAAATATCAGCTTAAAAGAGAATTGGCTAGATGGGTGGGTTGAAAGTCAACCAGTATGGTTATTATATAGAGAGCATAAAACCTCCCTAATCATATTCAGAACAATAGATGATTATCGAAATAATAATTTTGGCATCATTTTAGCGCTCTCTCCATATATATACACACGTGTAACTGGCACGCTCGTTTTTCCAGATGTACTTTGAATTTTTGTTATGGAATTGTCGTGCAGGTACGACGCACACTCTGGCGGTGAGCGTGAAATTCAGAGAACCATGTTGGAATTATTAAACCAGTTGGATGGTTTTGATTCAAGAGGTGATGTGAAAGTGATCCTGGCGACAAACAAAATAGAAAGTCTTGACCCTGCCTTGCTCCGACCGGGTCGTATTGATAGGAAGATAGAGTTTCCTCTTCCCGACATTAAAACCAGGAGACGGATTTTCCAGGTACACTTCACTACACTTGCAATGACATTTTAAGAAAAGGCGGCAACCGGCAAGAGGGTTCAGTTGAGATGACGCAAAACCACTTTTTGTCCATATATATGAAGTGTTAATTATTTCTACCGAAAAAATATTATCAGTTTATCACAACAACGCTTGATGATGCAGTGGAAATATATTTTTTGGTTGCTTATTGGCACCTGTAGACATCGAATTCTCAAAACTTAGTGATTTGCTTATGTGCTTCATGATTTTGTTAATCTATAGATACACACATCAAGGATGACTTTGGCGGATGATGTCAACTTGGAAGAATTCGTTATGACCAAAGATGAGTTCTCGGGAGCTGACATCAAGGCTATATGTACCGAGGCTGGATTACTTGCTTTAAGAGAACGCCGAATGAAGGTCAGCTGAGTAAATATGTTTATTGTGTAAAAAGTCTGAACTCTTTGCACTTCCGTCTTTTACTTGCAACACTTTTGCATGTCGGTTTGTTGTAATTCATTTCATAGTTGGCAAAATGGGTTTGAGTCAAAGAGGTAAATTTTCAGGATCGTTCAAAATGGGTTGGGTTGACCCACACAACATTTTTGCCCAATTATAATATAAAAACAATAGAGCAAAAACAGGCTTTTTCAACCATATATGACTTCCTATTGTCCAAATCGCGCTTCATGCTTAACATGGTCAAACTTATAAAAAACAGTTACAGGAATGACTATGATTTGTCTGGGATAATATGCTGCTCAATATCGATTTGGGATTAAAGGGTCTGGGCTTATTATGTTCTCTGCTTTGGTTTCTAACTAAAATTGTGGTCTTGTTATTTTATTTTAGGTAACACATGCTGATTTTAAGAAGGCAAAGGACAAGGTTATGTTCAAGAAGAAAGAGGGTGTACCTGAAGGACTTTATATGTGAAAATGCTTTTAACTCATGTCTCAAGAACACATTACTTTGGTTGTTTTTATGTTTTCTTTTTTTTAGAAAAAACTGTGATGTAACTATGATACTGTCTCTCACTTTTGAGGATGAATGGATAGTTGCATTCTTCTGCATTTCATTTTATAGAAAAAACATGTATGATATGCATTGCGTGCTCTCGGACCCGTACTTACATTCCTTCCTCTGTAATACAAAAAAAAAGGGTTACGAGTTTGATGGTCGTCATAGAAGTAGATTGATCATCTGTGCATCTGGATCGAAGTTAGACGATGACGGGATTTGGTCATCTGTACATCCGGTCATCATAGATGCGGATTGATCATCACGTACTCATTCAGAGTTGAATTGTTTAAGTGGATCAGTGAGTATTTTTTTAGGGTAATTTATCATATTTAAAAAGTTCTGGTGAGCTTTTACCCGTGTAACTAAATTGATCTTAAGAGTAGTTTCGAAAGTTGCTTTAAACTTTTAATAGCTAAACTAGATTAAATAACATTAATAAAAAGATATTAAATAATAATAAAATGCAAATAAAATGAGAATTAAAAACACGACAAACGACGTCGACATTCAGACCGATGGTGGAAACGTCAACACGAGGAAGAGGGCAGATGTGACAACAGAAACGTAGTATCGTGATACGAAGAAACGTGATTATATTTCTTATCTTATTGTTACAATTAGGAGCAATAAAGTTTAATGTTTATTGGTTATTTTTAAAGAGTTGTGTTCAATAAAATCAATGTAAAAAACATAGTCCTAAAATTTTAATATTTAATCACAGATGATTCAGTATACAATCACATATGATTGTAAAAGCATCACATGTGAATTACGAAAATGCCACTCAGCTCAAAATTTTAAAATGCAATCTGGACCATTGATGCCATTGATCCAAAGACTAAAATTAGTCCCTTAAAACTATGAATTAAGTATGAACTATATTGAACATTCTTCTATTATTAAAACAGAAATTAAAATGATTATAAAATATTATAAAATTAAAGTGAGACCTCTTTGGTGAAACCCTAATATAAATGTGGGCGCCTATATAGATGGGAAAGTCGTAGAGTATTTGATTTTTTGGACATGTATATTTACAATATTACTTTTGGAATGGTTCGGTTCGGTTTTTTTGGTTTTTGAAATTGTAAAAACCGAAACCAAACAGAAAAAGTCGGTTTTTAAAATTCCAAAAACCAAAACCGTAATTTACTATATTAATTCGGTTTTTTCGTTTTAATTTTTTCGATTTTTGGTTCGGTTTTAGTTTTTTTGGGCACACCAGTTTTCATCCAATTCGTCTGAAGTAACCTCGCTGCTCACACACATTGACGCACCTTGACCTGTCTCCACCGCCCGCAGCCGCCGGAGACCACCGTTCTCACCCTCGCTCGCCGTCGTTTACCGCCGACTGGATTGAGATAACGTCTTCATCTCTGTCTTTGTGATCGGAATGAGGAATCAAAGAAAAGGATCGAAAGAATCGAGTAAAAAGGGATGTCAAGTATGTGAAGAAGCAGAATCCAGATACAAGTGTCCCGTCTGCCTCATTCCCTAGTAAGCTGTTTTTAACTACTACGATTACGGTTACGGGCCGAGAAATTGCTATCATGCGAATTTGATAGTCTTCTCTTGTTTCATTTGTTTATATTGCAGTTGCTCGCTCATCTGTTTTAAGAAACACAAAGGTAATTTCTTCGTCTGTTCGGTCCTGAAGAATGTTCTACTTTCCACATTTTGTTATACAGAGTATATCTCTTGTTAATTTATCTGTTTTACAACTCTTTTTGACAATTTCTGATCAACGTTGGTTGTTGAATATAGCAGTTTAGGGTTCATGCTCTTTCTGCTGGATTTCTGTGAACTAGAATGCATATCATAGTGTTACTTGCAAGTTGCAAGTGTTAACTGAGAATTACATGGCCATATATGTGTGTTAAATCACAACTGTAATTGGTAGCAGTTGTTTTGGTATATCAGAAAACACGAATCCCTTCAGTTAACCACTATCTTCATGTGAAGGATTATGCATAGTTGACTCCTCTCATTCAAACAGTTTTTAGCATAAGCTAGACACAGGTGGATCTTTGAATATAAAGCAAATCAACCCATTCAGATTATGAGATTACTACTGAAATTTTTGCTAAATTTATCTGACAATGTTATAGGTTTTTGAAGTAATTCACCAAGTTAATTGTATGTATTAGTTCTCTACTTTTATTTCTTTTGCCAAAGTAAGTACTCCACTAGTGTAAACTATAATAGGTCACTTGACTTTGGGAAGCCTGCTAAATATGTCACTTTGGTGTCAAAAATTTAGGTGTAGATTAGAAGAGTACTTACCTTGGTAAAAGAAGTGAAAGTAGAGAACTAATGCAGTCAAATATCCTTAAGGCCCTAATTGATCATCTATTATTACTTTCCAGTTGAAACAAAATATGGCTGAAGTTTTGCTTTACTTTGAAATTCAAGTTGTATGATATAGTTAAGAATTTGTATAAATCCTGATTGGAGTTGAAAAGTTGTTGTCTTACATGACTATTTAAGTAAGTTCAGGGAATTTTACTTTTTTGTCTGTTGAATAAGGAGGAAGCACGGATTCCTGTGTTTTTAAACAAGGGTGGCATTAGTTGGACATAGGGATAAGAATGGGGCACGACTGTAACCTTGTTCTTGTCTTTTATTTTTTAGCAGCATAGGTGGTGGTGGTAATGATAATGTATGACAACGGTGGTGGGTGTAGTGATGTAGTTGCAGAGGAAGGATTTATTAGTTTTATTATTTGTCCATGAAAGGAAGGATTTCTAGTGAAAGTTAATTACATGCCTAATCTGTTTTATTATTGTTGATGTAGTTTTTCCATTTTCTTTTTCCTTTTCCTAGGAGTACTATAGTAAGTCACAAGCTAATTCTAAGATTTCTGATCTTGTGCAGAAATTCCTTGTACTAGACCAGTTGCTGCTTCTGAGAATGATACAAGTAAGATTCCTGAAAACATTCTCCTTCTCAATGTTCCCAGATTTGCACTCCCTCTATGAATCACGAATCAATCTTTTGCATTGTTTGAATTGTGTTCTTTAGTTTATATGTCATACAATACGAAGCCGAATACATGTAGTTGCAGTAGATTTTGAGCACGAGGGAAATAATAAAAAATTTAGATAATGTACCTCGACAGTCGACATATCATTTATAGTTATTTTATGCATCTTCATTATATTATTATCGACTTATAATGCATCAAAATAGTGGATCTGCTTCAGCATGTTAGTGTGTGTGTGTATACAAGTTTAAAAACATACCAAGAAGATGATAACTCATGCTGCAATTTGGAACATTCTTCAGTTCAAGTCTTCTGATGCTTTCGCTGATATCTAGTCAACCCATATTAGTCTAGCTTTTTTGAGGAAACATAGTAAGTTGTAAAGGACTATAGCATGCCCATATTCACATTATTTTTTAATTCTTTACAACTTTTGAATCTAAATCTTATCACAGCTATTGAGAAAGATCCAAATAACTCTTTTTTGGTCAATGCCACATCCTCTAATAACTGCACCCAGAACAGAATTACCTATTATGGGGATTTGTGATGTGATTTAAGTAATATTGCTTCTTAGCTCATAAGTAAAATTGTGATTGCTTAAATATGCGATATAAAACTGGTTTTATTCTATTTCAGGTACAATTATTCTAGCAACTGATGTTGCTAGACCATGTTATGTGGATTTTGCCCATGAAGTGCTACCACCGTCCCAACTAGAGTGCGTAGGTATGCTTTCTAAATTCGTATAGTATAGTCAGAATTGTTCATGGCGGCAAGTTTCCACATATGAATGGGTCAATCTGGGTTTTGTTTTATTTGAGACAGATCAAATAAAAAAAAGAAAAAGACACGCTAACAGGAGATGTCAAATTGGTCAAACAAGTCAAAATAGGTTAAAACTTGAAAGTTGCTAAAGTTTGTTATTTAATGCATACAACCTCCTATATAGTTCTATTCAAAGATTTAGATTTATGTAATACTATTAGTTTCATAGTCATAACTAACGCTTCAATTTATTCATACAAGTTAGAAAAATAAAATGGACAATGCGGCTTCATTTTGACTTAAAAGATGACCAGTTTCAACACGAATCTCCATCTTGTCACCTCTATTGAATAAACATTATAATAGCTATTTATTCTACAACAATATACCCCTTGGTTAAAACATTAAGATGATGACCACAGCTTCATCTACTGAAATCCGTGATGCTTTGAAAAACAAGAAGCTGCAAGAACTCATACGCAACATAGATTCTTCTACAGATGCTGAAACTGTAAGTGATATCATGCTCCATATCTCCAATTTCCTCTCATTATTAATTTCATAGTCTCGAAGGGAAAATCAAATCAAACCCACAGCGAATGCAAGCAACACTCACCGAATGTCGTTTTCAAATCTTTTAGGAACTTGAAAAAGCAATGGAAGACGAATCGTTTCACCTGTTTACTGAAAAGGTATTGTATTTTATTAATTTGAGATAATTCTTTTTAGACTTAATTGTCTAAATGGTCCTTTAACTATTACATTTTTGCCACTTTAGTTCTTTAACTTTAAAGGTGCTAAGGAAGGTCCTTTATGATCCGTTTTGTTGCAAGGATGGTCCTTTATGATCCATTTTATTGCAAGGATAGTCTTTTTTACCATTAGTATGGCGAGTTAAATCAAGGGCATTTTGGTCTTTTGACTCCTTTTTTAATTGTTAATTAATTAAAATAATATTTAATCTTTTTTATTAAATAAATTTCTCTCTCTCTCTCTCTCTCTCTCATATTTACTCTCTCCCTCTCTATACACACAAACACACAACTCTCTCAGTCTCTCTCCACCTCACTCTCTCTGCTCACTATCCTCTCCACCTCTCAAGAACCACCGCCCCCACCACCACCCCCCCCACCACCCTTTGGGCACCGCCTTTCTTCTCGTTTGCTCCTCCACCGCACTCCCCCACCACCTCTGCCACCGTCACCGCACTCTGCCACAACCACTGCCCTAGATTTGTACCGCACACACCACATCTGCCACCACCACTGCCCTAGATCTGTACCTACGCACACACCACCTCCGCCACTGCCACTGCACTCCGCCATCACCACTGCCCTAGATCTGTACCCAGACACACAACTCTTATTATGTTGAGAGTAGGGCTGCAAATGAGTCGAGCCGAGCTCGACAGGGCTAGAACTCGGCTCGAGTATTTTAAGCTCGGCTCCATAGCTCGACGAGCTTTATAATGTAGGCTCGGGCTCAGTTTGAATAGGATTCAAAATCGGCTCGAGTTCGACTCGAAAAACTCGAATATTTGTTCAAAAATAATTTTTAAATAACCAAATGTATTATAAAAATATGAAAAACTATATTAAATAACAAAAACAATCTTACTAGTATATACATGATAACAAAACATAAACATAAGTCAAAAACTACTTTACATAAGTCTAAACGACTAAATTTCATCCACATTAACATTTTTAACTATAAATTTATATATATATATACACATTTATAAATTATATATAGCTCGAAAAGGTTGATAAGAACTCGATCCGAACCCTTATAAGCTTGAGCTCGGCTTGTTATATATTTCGAGCCTATTATTAGGCTCGAGTTCAAGCTTGAACTCGATAAGAGCTCGACTCGAACGTGTTCGAGCTCAAGTTGAGCTCGAATAACGGAATAACTCGATAAAAGCTCAACTCGTTTGCAGCCCTAGTTGAGAGAGAGTTTGGATAAAGCCCCACACCTCCCTGGTTCCGTTGGTGGTGGTGGCGGCGTGGAGGAGAGAGAGAGAGAGGAGGTGGTGGTGTGGAGCAGAGAGAGAAACTGTGATGGATTCTCAAAATTGTGTATCTGAAACAACTGAGTTATTCATTACACTGTTAACCTACCTCCGACCACCACTGCTAAAACCGCCATTGCCGATGGTCTTCACCCACCTTCCTCCGCTGGGGATTTCTCATTTCCGTCCATGGCACTGAAGAAGAAACCGATGATGAAACACAACCATTGATGATTCGGGCCATTGCTTATGCTTAATTCTTTTTTCTGTTTTCGATCTACTTAACTTGAAAGTTTTAAATCACATCAATTGCTCGGATTTGGTTTGAATCGGAAGCAATAAAGCTTTGATCACAAGTTCACAACCCAAATAAACGTGAATAATGTGTTGTAGAACAAGAGAGATATTTTGGTGGAGTTAATTGGTGTGAGATGGTGGTTGGAGGGGGCATTTAGGGAAGATCTTAGGGTATTTGTTTTACAATCAAGAGAGAGAGAGAGAGAGAGGTGTTTGTTTTACAATTAGGAGAGAGAAAGAGAGCTAGTGTTTATTTAGGGCGGTGGTGGTGACCAGAGATTAGTGCGGTGGTGGTGGGAGGGGAGTTGGTGTTTATTTAGGTTGAAGATAAACCTAATAAAAATGTCTATTAACTAATAAAAAATAATTAAAATAAATTTAATGAACAATTAATGAAAATAAGGGCAAAATTGTCATTTTGTTAAGGCTAACAGACTTGAGTAACGTCCACCGTTAGAAAAGGATCAAACACGCAACAAAATGGATCATAAAGGACCATCCTTACCGGTTACCAGTTTTAAGGTTAAAGGACTAAAGCGGCAGAATTGTGATAGTTAAAAGACCATCTAGACAATTAACTCTTCCTTTTATTCTGGACAAAGTAATATGGTTTTGATCTGTTGTTGCTAGGTTTTGGCCATGGTGAACCCTTCTGGCAACAAACAGGTATAGGTATGTGAAGTGGATGTCTGTGAGAAATGCTGGATCTTAATGGGAAGGTTGGTCAATGAATTTTGTTGTTAGGTTATAGCATCTTTTTAATGGTTTATGTAATCTTTGATGCTTTGAAAAAACACAACAATGTAACCAACAAGCACTTCTTGTCGAGTTATGAAACACGTTTCTTCCCCAATATTGAAGCGCTATTTTATGTACTAATGTAAGGCAGGGGGTGTA
Source organism: Drosophyllum lusitanicum (assembly GCA_032274825.1). Classification (NCBI taxonomy): domain Eukaryota; kingdom Viridiplantae; phylum Streptophyta; class Magnoliopsida; order Caryophyllales; family Drosophyllaceae; genus Drosophyllum; species Drosophyllum lusitanicum. Next base: position 8,423 of record JAUEJL010013886.1, on the reverse strand, counting down.
AGCAAATCGAATTGCACATACAATTTCATGTCGAGTTATGAAACACGTTTCTTCCCCGATATTGAAGCATTATTTCATTTGATTTGGGAAAAAGTTTATATCACATGCAAATGAATTGAACCATTTTAAGGATCAAATGGGGTCAATCTCTTGCTGTATCATCTGGATACTAACAACTCATCCCAAACATATGGTTAATTTCTACCATGGTAATGTTTCAGCACTGAAAGTATCCCAAGATAAAAGAAAAATAATAATAATAATAATAAGAAAACTAACTTTACACCTCTCCTTCCTAAAAATGAGATGAAATTATGAAAGAAGACCTTACAATGAACCAAACCTAACATCAGTATTTTTGACTTCACAGCTGGATTTTACACTATATTCAGTGTTAGTATTTAATAGTTAGTTACTTTCTGTTAGAAGAGTTTGTTACAAGTTGTTGTATATATAGTCTTGTACTGATGTATTTTCATTCATTCAATCAATGAGAAAGTTCATTCTCTCATATCTCTCTCTGTTTCATAATACTGGAAAAAGAGGTAAAAGACACCCAACACTTCAACCTGAAATAATACTAGAGAGATGATATATCTTTCTACCATTTCCTCCCACTTATCCTCTTACTTACAAGATCAACACAAGTGTCGGAGTTAATGAAGGAGATAAGGAAAGAGAATTAGTGAACTCCGTATGTCATCTTGTTGTGAGTATGAAGACGAAGTAGGAAGAAATAGTAGAATGATGTATCATTTTTCATAATACCGTTCCTAAAAGGTAGTTAGGGGAACAAATGTAGTGGCACCTAGGTTTGCTTTTAGATGGGTGAAATTGTATTCGAGCGGATCAAGTTGTTGTCTGTAGAAACGGGCTACATTATTCTTATTCTCTAACTAATACACAGATACATTTACATTTTGCATTACCTGATAACAGTATATGTTCTGAAGCTCAGCTGTCAGCTTCTCCTCGGAATTATGCATGGCCCAGTTGCTCTTCACGGATATAAAGTCATACAATTCCAAGTTTCCAACAAATATTCTCAAATCACGTGCCCACAACCCAAAAAAGCAAATATACTATGAAAACAGAACCTACTTTTCAAAATGCTTAAAAAATATATACTCATGGAGTACAAGTAAACACACACCTTCTGTTTCTTCCTTGATTATTGTATACCTGTGAAACAGTAACGTCATAAAAAACAACTAAATCGTTAAATAAGGAAACATCTCAACACATTTCTTCGATCCTATACACAATTCCTGCTTAATTAAACCACCGAGTGCTGCATCTATTGTATTGTATAATTTACACATCAACTACGTTATATGGTGTAAGCCAGCCGGTTTAGAATGCATGCGTTACTCATCTCGCCTTTTTAACTACAAAATTTAGTTGGCTACGAGCCTGGCCTCCCCTGAACATCAGCCTGCATAGGCACATAGGCCACCACTGTCATATCTTCGATTCTAGACACAAATACAAACCGAAATGGAGGTGATTTGTACACCACTTATATTAACAGTACACCACTGTTTTTCCAAAAAAAAAACCAGTACACCACCAATATCTTTAAAAATAATAATTTTATCATTACATTTGTAAGGAGAGGGGTAGTACTTTAACTGTTAAAGCAAAAGTTTTTGGTGGTATATAAATCACCTGCTTAACCAAAATGGCAAAGCTTACTAGTTGAGTGATGCTCAGGATCCCTAACGTCTTTGCTGCTGCTCGGCTTACTTGTGACAACAGGCATGCCCATTTGATTCTGCATGAAGAGCGGTTTGATGAGTGAGTGTGAATATGGAAGAAACTAGGTGTGAACACAACAAATTATACACAATTTGTACGGTCTTCTTTTAATTTCTTTGGGGTTAAAGAAAACTTGTAATTTTCTATCTAGTGTCCAAGCTTGTAAATTAATATACAAAGTCGATCATAATGAATTTCCTGCTTCTTGAAGAAATTTTTTTCTTCATGGTATAAGAAACGTATAATCTTTTGTCATGATTGATTTGTCCACACTTATAAATATGTAAAGTATATATATTTGCATTTATACACATGAAGAACTTTGCTCCTATATATATAGTAGTAACTTATCCTTCACATTTTCACAAGATAAGAAAATATATAAAAGCATGAATAAAATTACAAAGTCGTAATAATTTATACTCTTAATTAAGTAAGGAATTATGTTTGCACTTATTGCGACAATCAATTTCTTCACGCAAGATGTGTAGTCATGTACTCCTTAATCACACACTTTTATGTGTGTGAAAATGTGAAGTGTATGATCAATTTAGCTAATTTGTTGATTCAACGTGCCTGGGGTTGTAGCAATTGTGTTTGGGGGAGACCATGGTACTGTTGGTACGGATCTGGAAATGGAACCCGTGGCTGGTTCACGTTCTGCATAGAAAACGAGTTCATCATCGGGTCTGACGGATTAGCCGTTTGACCTCTTGTGTTCCCCATCATGGGAACCTGCGCCATTTGAAACCGTGGAACCGGAAAACGTTGACCAAGATGAGCTGCTGCTGCAGGGTTCGGCATGGCTGAACCTGGAAGAACTGGTGGATATGGAATCATGGGGCGGTTCATACCTACCTGTTCCATTCCCATGCCCATGCCGGCCATTCCCATAGCACCCATCGTTGGCATGTAACGCTGGACACCTGGGAACATCATAGGTACCATGTTGTATCCCATGGACATCATCTGCAAATATTAAAGGTCATTAATATATAATTGTGTATCACGTTTCCCTCATTAATTAACACGTGAGCACGATAAGTAAATTCTTCTTCACGTTTTTTTTCTTTTATGAGGATGTGGGGTTGGCATTTTTTTACCAGTCTTGTAAGTACTACTAGTTCAGTCACTAGACTCGACTGAACTAGATGAAATTTAAGAGAGCATCATATCCTTCCTACTTTTATCATAACTAGTGACTGAACTTTCAAATATCTAGACGAATGCCACTTGATGTTCAAGCCAATTGAAGATAGATCAATATATGATGGAAATGGTACAAATGAAGTACCTGAACTTGCGTTTGAAGTGCCTTTAGATACTCGATTGCCTCATCAAGCATTGAAGCTTTGTCCGACTAGATATCATTCAAAAATGTTAAACAAAGTACGTTTTAGTTTGAAAGCTAATAGTATTCTATAAATTATGTCGTGTATATATAGAACACATGTAACCGGACCTTGTTGCAACGAGGTATTAGTTCTTGTAAGGCCTTCATCTTTTCGTTAATCCTATCTCGACGTCTCTGCATAAACCAATTTTAATTACAATTATTTAAATAAAATTTATATTAGTACATTTATAGTCATCTGAAAAGGAGATGGTGTCTAAAATGGAATTCATAGGAATATAAACCCTTTCTGAGAGATTGTGGACTTCTGCAGCACGCGTCCTTTTGGTAGACGTTGATCCACGCGATTGTTTCTTTGTATTACGACACTCGAACTCACCGTCCTTCATTAATTTAAAGATAACAAGAAATCTCAGTTCACAACTTAAAATGATTTCAAGCAACAGGAGCTAGCATAAGATAATCTATGTACAAATCTACAACATGTTTTAATAAATAATATAGCTAAGTAAATGATTAGATTATACTAAATCATATAATTACTTTTAATTAACACATGTCCTAAACCCTTAAACTAATACAATCATGTTGCTAGCTTTTGATCAGTGATGTTCTTTATAAATTAGTCAACACAAATTGTTGACCTATCAAAAGTTCTCTTCTAGTCATTAATAGTACTGTCCCAATTGAAATATCAGGAGTGAGTAAATTCTCACAGAAATTGGTGACTTAACACTGTGACCCCCAAGTGGAGGCAGGCAAGGTTGAACATGAAAACAAAGGGGCCAAAGTAAAAGCATGCACGTGGTAGGCACTCCTGACACTGCAGAAATATATATAAATGCATGAAGCAGTTGTTCCATCTGTACAACCCAAAATTGGAAATAGAGCCTTCATAAACTGTAAAAATCAAGTTAGTTTGTGAATTCTTGGAGAAGCAGGTGATTTGAAATTCAATATCCCAAATTGAAAACGTACAACCTGCGCGCCCAAGCTGCGTACGTACACAAATGCATTGTGTTCCTGAAGTGAAGCATATATATACTTCACCTTATATATATTGTATTGAACATGCACAAAAGTCGATCTGTAGATAAACGTATGATGTAGAAAAGGTATAGGTTTTCCACCTTTTTTTTTGTAAAATTAAGTATACACGTAGATCGATCATGTAATTTTTCTTACTAAATGTGAAAAAGTCACATTCCCAATAAAGGGTCGGTATCACTCCAAACTATCACACCCTCATGTCATGCTACTTCAACCTTTTTGTTTGTCAAATTGTCCATCACACTAAAATAAAGCCTCTTTTTCCGGTGTGAAGCATCTCAAGCCGGGATCACGTCTTCAATCTATCTTCTCATGTACGTCCAATTCCCTACATATATCACTCCGCTCTCTAATAAATATATAGACGAGATTTTTGTACTTATTATTTCAAACAAGTAATGACTAAGGGTCTAGTCAAATTACATGTCTAAAACCAAAGTCTTGGCTTAGAGGTAACGTTTGAAAAATTAACTATCCAACCTTAAAAAAGCGTGTTTTAACCCTGGAAGAGATTAAAAAAAAAAAATTGTAAACTAAGGAGTGTGTGTCTTAAGAAAAAGATAGTAAGCGATCATGCATGTTTAATTATTTTTATAATGTCGTTTTCATAGACCTGACAATAGGGTTGTGGTTTAGATATATATAAAAATCATTGTCTAATATTATTACTAATATTTTATATAATTAAGTTAGTAACATTTCAAATACGATGATGCAAGTTAAAAATGTCCTCATAGAGTAGGGTAAACTCCAGAAATGTGTGAAAGAGTTTTGTTTTTAAAGTCTGTGAGGCCCCATTAATACACGTGTCAAATGGTACAGCCACGTGTGACGCCGTCGTTCGACGTGGCAAAAACGGTTTCGCAGCACTCCAAAGTTGCATCGAAACTTGCATTTTATGGGTTCGTTAGGATGCAGCTGCTAGACGACAAAAACTGGAAACTACAAAATGGTAAATTCGTTTTCACAAAGTTCGAGTGGATGAACATATCGAGAACGATGAAATGTTTTATGCAGCAAATTCATACATGATAAGAACCTAAATTTCACCAAATTAAGGTCGATGTTATAAATATTTATAGTGTCCCAAGCTCTTTTATATCCTCTACTTTATCATATTATTTTATCTTTCTATTTATTAATGCTTAACAAGTGTAATGTATTAATTATTTTTTCTCATGTTATTTTTTGATTTTGACAATTATAATTATCAAATTAGTAGTGGATAAATAGAAAGATTTAGTATACGAATATAAAAAATTTTCTTTTACAAATGGAAAGAGGAAATACACCAATAGTTTACTAACTTTTTATCAAGCGCAAACATATATAACATCACGTGTAATATATTTTTTAGCCAATTATCAATATGTATTAAATATAATTTATAACGACATATCTAACTTATAAATGACGTGTCTAACATATACACGTAACTTTATGAAGATCTATGAAAACCTGTCTCTAATGGATGCATGTCGACGTTAGGTTGATTTATAGCTTATTTAAGCTGGCATTATGTGATTACTTGCTTTTATTTATAATTTAAAAAATAAAAATTGTCGTCAAGAATACTATGAATCGAATTTGTGAACCAAATTCGAAGTTGATTAATCTCAAGTTGCCCATAGTAGGATGCTAGAAACCGAAAATCATAGATAAGCTGGAAAAAATAATCCTATCTTAGATAATAATTAAAATAAAAAACGTAGTTTTTTTTAATATTAATGCTTAGCTTTTTATTTATTGTTTAGTTTTTTATTGGTTAAAATATATATTACTTATTATGTGTATTGTACAAAGAACTTTGGTCTAACTAACTATAGAGCTTAGAAAATGTTCTCCCCACTTTTGAGACTCTGAATTTTAGTCTTATATGATGGACTTTAGGTGTAAAATTATAAAAGTGCGTGTTTTTAACTGTTAAAATAATTTTTTATATTTATTAACGATTGTAAAAGAATATTTAATATTTTGGACCTTGAATTTTTACGTATACTTTTTGTAAAATATATCTTTGTAAAAAAGGATTTATTTTAACTAAGAAAGGTTCTATAATCCTAGTACGAAATATTCATACATATTTTTATAATTACAAGATTAAAATAAATATTAAAATTAATAAAATAAATAAGTAAAGAAAAGTAGAGAACTGTTGAATTCTGATGAAGTAAATAATAAATTTTCTTTAACTAATTATTTTATTAAATATGATATATATCGAATGTTGTATTCTTTTGAAATGGAACAGTATTCTGTTACGGCGAGAGTACAACCATTAATGCACGTACAGATGCCGTTAGACTTTTCAGTTTCATGTGAATGTACAAGTCAATGATTGCATAAGGAGTAGTTGGTCATTTACCTCACTGTAACATTCTGTATCGTCGGTCTCTCTGCCTTTCCGCTTACGATCTTCCGTCGCCGGCAGTGGCTTCTGAGACGACGGCTCAACACTAGCACTTGCTCCCGAGCCGCCAGTCCCCGGAGATGACGACGCGCTAACATCATAAGTCTCCGGTTCTCTTCCGGCAGACGATGCACCGGCAGCACCAAAACTGCTCACACTACCACGGCACCCTATGTTCCCGCCGGAAACAAGCGCGGCACTATCCGTCACTCGTGATGCCCTAGATTGCAGGGGCTCAGCTTCCGGCCGATCGTTTGATTCCACAACCGTCGACTGCGTCATCGCCTGCGACGTGTGGTTTGTATTCTCCGGAGCTGATATTCCGGTTAAGTTTCCTTTGTTAGGCCTAGAGAAATGCAAGAAATGTGCAAACCGCGGTTGGCTTGGCTCCTCCTCTAGGCGCTTCGACGGCGGAATCGGAGGCCGGGGAGAGGGAAAAGTAACCACCGCTGGCGCCGGCAGTTGCTGTTGGGAGGAAGGCGCGGCGGTGATAACCGGAGCAGAAGACGGAAGAACAGGATACAGCATATCGTTATTATGAAGGTATAGGTCTAGATTGTTATCATCGCTAGGGTAATGAAGCCACGAGACCATCTCGTCTTCTTGCATGAACAGATTACACGGCGTCGTTTCTTCCTCTGTAACACCGGATCGGAACTCTCTTCCTGCGCTTGACGGCATCGTTTCTGGCTTCTTGTTGCCGGCGGCGGATCTCTGTTTTTGGCTTTGCATTACCACCTGACCGTTTTGCCACAGTAACTCCATTATATCTTCATCAGCCCTACAAATTCAAGAATACAGTAAAATTCAAAATCAGAAATCACAATTTAATTAAAATACAGGTATAGAAACAATAGTGATAAAATTACATTGCGGACTTCTTGTGCCTTTTTAAGCTCGAACAATCCGGAAGCAAGTAATCGTTGTCCGTTTCAAAATCAGGAACACAATTATTCATCCTCTGCAACTCAAGCACTAATCAAAAATTGAAAAACACAATTATGGAATCTCGATTTTGAGCATAGAATCACCGACTGAAATCACAACAAAACAAGAGCAGCTTCATTGAAAAACAAAATCGATCTACTGATCTTGTTTCTGAAAAGGAATTCGATTAAAACCGTAGGAGCATGAAGAAGCTTCACAAATATCTCACCGGCATACGATTCGGTACAAAATTCAGAAAATAAAGAGGTACGGAAGCAAGTTTCATGTTATTAGCAGCTCAACATGAAAGAAGAAGATAAGGTGTGTGCTGTGTGTGTCTCTCTTTCTCTCTCTTTGCTTTTGCATTTGTCCATTTTATCATTGGGAGAGAAGCCACCATTGACTTTATGATTACGAGTGACATTTTAATTTACGGGGTATATTTCCTAAAATAGGGTGGTGAAACAAAGAGGATTTCCGATTTTTTTTTAAGTTGTTTTAAGAGAAAAAAAAAATATCGTGAAATTTATTATAAAACTTAAGAGTTTAAAACAACTACGGTCGCAAGGGAGCATATAATAAAAAACATGTAACATGAGAACAACTATAAAAACAGACAATCAACTTGAACTTTAAGCAAATTTTCATTAAAACAATCAACCACATATGCTCGGTTTGACAGTCATGTCCGGATGTTAAAACCAGCCTACCTATCTAATCTTCTTGTAGTCCTTATTCCAAGCCAAAATCCACGCAAAAGACCGAACTTGAATATCGTTGAATAAATCCCAATTTGAATTTTACTTTCCTTTGAATATGACATGATTTCTTCTAAGGGTCAATAATAGTTTAACCATCAAAGTTTTCGTTCAATTTCGGTTTAACCATCAAAGTTTTTTTCTAAACGAAATTACCATAAAGTTT
>JAUEJL010013776.1:0-22020 GCA_032274825.1 Drosophyllum lusitanicum | reverse complement strand
TCAACATGGGTTTCAACTGTAGGAATGGGGGCACTAACATCTGGAATTGTGGTTTCATCTATGCTTTCAACTGTTGGGATTGGGCTCTCATGATGGGTTTCAAAGCTTGGGGCAGAACTGAAATTGGTCTCATGATGGGTTTCACCAAAGACTTGCCTATTTTGAGATGATTCTTCTTCATTGTTTTTCCATTCTAACAGTAACCTCCTACTAGGTTGGACTTGAGTCTCAGTGGACTCAATTTCTTTGATGATTACCTTAGATGGTGATGTGAAATATGTGTGCAACTTAGTTTTCCCAATTTCAGTATACACTATCATCAATTTATGATCACATACAAACTTGGCCATGTTTAAAACATCTCTGTCATTACCCAAAGCTTGTAGCCCAAAGTCTAAATCCCCTCCAGGAGTTAGGAAATGGTAATATCTTTTCACATTGTAATCGTATCCTAACTCCTCTAAAATGGCATCTAACTCATGCACAGAAAATCTATCTATATCAACATTGTCAATGTAGTTAAGTTTACCTTTCAAATACCTTCTCCCTGGAAAATTCTTGAACAAACCACCATGGTGAAGTTCAATAGAGAACATATCAGGAAGACCACCTACAAAATTAAACTTCAAGTTCAAGCCTTGTTCTTCGTAAGTCAAACTAGGTCAAACAAAGCAAACAAAACCAAAATCACATACCATATGATTTCTCCAAGTCAAAATCGTATTCATAATGCCTGCGAATGTGAGTCATGATCTTCAAACGAATTCGTCGAATTAGGGACTGTTAGTGTTAGCTGTTGAGTTTGGGGAGGACGACGGGAAGTTTGCGAGTGTAACTACTCTGATTAAAGGAGACAAGGTAGGGCAAAATGACTAAAAAGCCCTCGTGTGCGTCTCACGTGGGGCAACTTAACGTTGCAATGTGACGTCCAACGTTAGATTGGACCATTTGGGTGACAAAATGGATGTTTAAGGCTCATATTGGTCACTTTTGAAGTTAAAGGACCAAATCGGAAGAAATGGTAAAGTTAAAGGACCATATTGACAATTAACTCTAAAAATAATTTAATGTAAAGTAATATTCTAAGAAAAACTTTTTGTATTAAAATAGCAATACTTTTTTTTTGTATAATCATTGAAAATACTCTAATGATTATCATCAAGTTATTACTTATTACTGGATCTAGATCCAATCCAGGTTCGTCTATTAATAAAGGATTTTAATAGTTACACATTAAATCCTATAACATGTACTAGAATATTAGATTAGATATACGTGTGATACACTGGTTGATTTAATAATATGATAAATATTAAATGTTAATAAAAAAGTATTAGATAATTATAAAAGACGAAAGAAATGGTAACAAACAACGTTAACAATATTAAGCGTCAACGTGATGTTGAGGTTGAGGACAAACGTGGTGTAAGAAACATTGTATCATGCTACGAAAAAGCATGATTGTTTCTCTTGTACAAGCTATCGATCATTATTGTTACAATTAGTACAAAAAGGTCAAATATTTATTGGTTATAAATAAAAATAATTTAAGATAATTATAAAATATTTTTTAAATAAAAAACTAAACATTTGGTTAAATATGATATTTTGAAATATTATAAAGGGTTAATATGATATTTATAAATTAATGTTGACAAACATATATAAAATTTCTCTAATAATTTTGATTCAATTTTAACTTAGAAAACTCAAATTGGAATTTCAATTTTAATTAAATAGATGCTAAAGATTAAATAATTAAATTTATTTTATTAAATAAAAGGTTATAATTATAATTATTTAATAAATTTAATGCATATTAGTCTTTTATTTATATTAGAATGTACGAGTGTTGATAATGTGATGAATTTATGTATAAAGAGAGTGAGGTATAAGTAAAAATACCGGCAAGGCCGGATAATATATTGGTGATGTATAATAAAAATGTATTTAGACTTTTGTCTTTTTAAATATTTAAATAAGAAATATATAATAATTTTGGTAAACATAAGAAATCATTTTTATTTTAAGAAAGATTTTATAGTTTCTTATTAAATATTTATATTCATTCTCCTACCTACTAAATCAAGACAAATATTAAATCAAGATAGTAGATAAGGGAAAAGACATAATAGATATGATATCACAATTTAATTAGTAGTAAGTAGGGATGAACAAAATAACCATATGGCCGGATAAAATCGAACCGAATTACACATAAGCGGAATGGTTATCTGTTTCAGTTTTTCTCTTTTTGCGAGCTTGATTCTTTCGGTTCCGGTTCGAACAGGTTCGATTTTTTACTCAAAACCGGACCGAATTATCAAAGGATAATCACCTTTTTTTAAAAAAATTCAAATTATCTTATAATTAATTAATATGTAACAAAAAAGAACAAACAAGTCAAAAACACAATCTCACATACTTTGCTCTTCCGTAATTTTCATTTATGGTCATCGTGAACTTTCATCCTCTCCATCACGTTGACAATAGTAGCCCCCTTCACGTAGATAGCGTGCCCAAACCTTAAAAAGTTTTCATCTTCTCGATAATCCATAAGTAGGGATGGCAAAAAAAACTCCATATCCGATAGGGAACCTGTTCTCCGACCTCGATTTGACCGAAGATTCCCCGAGTTGAGCGGGGATGAGGATGGGGACGGGGATTCCCTGAACTTAGAAACGGGGATAGGGGTGGGGATGGGGATACCCTTCGGTTTCTCAAACCCGTACCCGACCCCGAACCTGCACATTATATATATATATATACATATATATATATATATATATATGTAAAATTTTAAGTCAAATTCTGATATATGTTTGTATCTAATTTAAATTTCATTGTATTAATATGTATATTAATAAGATTGTTTTTTGTTTGAACATGCATGACCGTTTCATACGATTTATTAAACATAGAGAATGAAATAAACTAATACGATGAAATTACTAATATAATTTTTGTAGAATCTATGAAAGTATTATAAGGGTCTTTCACGGACATACATGTTAAAGAAACCATCTAATTGATTGAAAATGTTATGTGTATTATAGAATGATTTAGTAAATATATTATGTCTTTTATTAAGAACATTATTTACCTAACGAAACTATTAAATTCTCTATTGATTATATTTTGATGTGAACTAGTTGGAAGGGTTAAGTTAAATTTGTAATTCTAGTTTTGTATAAAAATTCTCATAAATATCTATTTAGAAAAATCGATTTTGTAGACGAAAAAAATCTCCGATTCCCCGCGGGGATCCCTGATACCCGATGGGGACGGAGATGGGGATGCAAATCAATTCCCCGCCGGGGATGGGGACTGGGAGTGGGGAACGAAGATGGGATAGGAAGAGCGATCTTCGATACCCCCGACCCCGTTGCCATCCCTATCCATAAGTCATATGTGTAGAAGATTAAGGTTTTTTCTCAAGTTTTCTACACCCAATTCAATACCATTGATTAGGGGTGAGCATTTGGCCCGAGTGGACCGAACCGGAACCGGTCCGGGACTGGTGCCGAACCCGGACCGGTTAACATCAACCGGACCGGTTATCGGTTCTTAAAAATGGCCTAATTCGGTTCCGGTTCCAAACCGGTTCGGTGCCACCGGTTCCGGGTAAAAAGCCGGAACCGAACCGAAATTTTTTTAAGAAGGCAAAACAATTCCATAATATAATAACCTAATAATCTAATACTAATCCATTCAAATTCAAAAAAAATCATAACACATGTTTTACTATGAGTCATGTGTTATTTTATGTTTTAATTTATTTTGTACGTTGAACACTTGTTTCATTCAAGTTTTAGCCACACATGATGTCATCATATAACTTTCTACGTCAAACCTACTTTATAATATTCGAAGAAGTACTATGAGGACTATTTTGTTTAAATTCATTTGTCTCAAGATATTGACTAGTTGTACAAACAGCATAAGAACATGTATCGGTTCTAACCGGGTATTTAACCGAAAAACCGGGACCGGAACCGATACCGGCACCAGTTTAGTTTAACCGGTCCGGTTTTCGGTTCTAAGTTTTTGCCAGAACCGGTTCCGGTTCGAAACCGGGTCCGGTCCGGTCCGGGCCGGTTCTGACCGTTTGCTCACCCCCTACCATTGATGAACAATTGGGTTCCCTCTTCCATGAAAGATAGTCTAGTAAGTTTGTATGTGATCTCCGAATATTTTTTTTTTGGAAAGGCAAAGAAATATATTAAATTGTTGATTTCTTATAAATAGAAAATAATATTTTGATGATAATGATAAATTATTTTTGCTTTACTGTTCACATATGATATTTTTTTGAATGTATACAAGTAGAAAAAAGTAACGTTTCAACGATCATCATAAGTTAATCAAACTTGGTTTATATCTTTTCATATATAATATATATAACATGTAAACTTAGGTAAAGAAAATTTTAATAGAGACTTCAAATATTTCAAAAAAGCTCTCAGTTCTAAATTTTAACCATTTTCAAGTTCAGTTCCTTAGTTCGGTCTGATTTGAAACCAATCTTATTCCCTGTAGCAAAAATGAAAAAGTTTAGTAATAAAAATTAGAAATTTTCTTTATTTAAAATTTTAAAAAAAGGTTAGTTTGTATAATAAATCATCACCCGTTCAAATGTCCCTCAAAAGACCAACCTGATTGAAGTGATATTTTGTTGTGTTAGGATTCTCTTGAAAACACCACTTCCTCGAAAGGCGTTGTAATGAGACACAATAGCAACAATCCCAACGCATTTGTGTACAATACGAGTGGGTCATGCTTAGACCACGGGTAGCATCTATCCAAATCGTTTTTAATTTGAATATCACTTTTTTTTTCTTTCTTAGCCAAAACATAAGTAGTACCTAACCTAAACAGTTTAAATATTTTTTCTTTTTTTACTCTCTCTTATAATACTCGCAAAAAAAAATCATGGATGAGCTCGGGTGTAGGAATTGAAGCCGAAGGAGGGAACCCAAAAGAGTGGTAGTGGGGAACCCGATGGTACCCGAAGCCCAAGCCGAAGGGTTTGGAACACCAGCTACGCTCGGCATTACAATAAACGTTAATGCGTAACATATACAAGCATTTGATAACACATTTGTTAAAAAAAAAATTAATAACATATGATATAAGTTAATAGAAGAATGTTCAATATAGTTTATAATTAATTTATAGTCCTAAGGGCCTAATTTTAGCCTTTGAATCAATGACATCAATGGTCAACATTAAATTTTAAAAATTTGGTCGGAGTGGCATTTTTGTAATTTTTAATAATTCACATGTGATGCTTTTACAAATTGCATGTGATTGTATACTAAATCACATGTGATTGAATATTAAAATTTTAGGACTATGTTTTTTAAAATGCTTTATTGAACACAACTCTAAGTTAATAATAGATGCATTATTATGTAGGTACAATTTTTGTTTTGAAAAACAAAAAAGGAGAGAGCTAAGCAAAGAAGTTTCGCTTAGCAATCTCAAATATTATTAATAAAAATTAGCAAGATGCTAGGAACTATTACAACAAAAAAACTACAAACTACAAACAAGACCATGGAAAACAGCAATAATCTAACCATTTGTTTGATATGTCTATAGATTTTACTCTATTTTTAAACAAATAAAACGACAACGCCTGCAATCTAATGAGTGTTATTCTATACACCCTATTCAACTAACATAAAATAGGATGTGATAAAAGGAATCTGATTTGTACACAATATAATTTGTTTATACACAACAAATACATACAATTAACAGCACATGATACAAAATGATATTGTTATGTATGAATTTCTGGAGTATGGACGGAAAGATGAAAATGTGCGTAATTTTAAAAAAATTGCTAGTTAAAATAATAACTTTGCAAAAATAACTCCAAGAGAGAAGGAGGGGCCATTATTTTTATTTATTTTTTGAAAAATAATTTCATTAAACATAAAACACCCCTGAAAAAAAGATAAGAAAGAAGCCAATACAATAGGCAGATTACAAAGGATCTTCAAGATGGAGAATAAAGGCCAAAGTCCAACAAACCCAACAGAAAATAGAGCAGAGCTACAGGAAGGAAGGAAGCTAATCAGGATTATCAAGTGATAAAAGATTATTACACTGTTTATTCTAATCAAGCTCATATTTGTATTCCAATTAGATGTGTTTTAAGACCGAATAATTCAACGGTAGGATTAACTAGTGTTCTAAAACATGCATCATGACGTGAGACGTGGCTCCGCAATTAAGAAATTGCTCTAGGCGTAAGTGTTACGCGTTGCGCACGCCAAAGCTTGAGAAGGCGTCCCTTTACACACTAACTGGCGAGTTTTTTATAACATGACATGTAGAAAACCATTTTTTTAATTAATTTCTTTTGTATCTAATTTGCGTTTGCACATTAAACTTGTATACATTTGTATTTTATAATTTGTATATGTTACTTTTCTCCTAATTTCTACAACTTTGTGTAATTTGCATACAAATAATTATTAATTGCATATATATATATAATAATAAAAGATATACAAACTTTCCGTCTTTAAGTCACAGCTTAAATGACTTCGTCATAACTCCTAAAACTCGAGACTTGACGTCGCCGTCACGACACCCTTATGTTATTTAGAACCGTAACAGTTAACATTACATACCCAGGTAAAGCCATTTGTGTTAAATTTACATGTTACAAAAAAAATTAAATGCCAGAAAATAAGATTTGATGAGATTGACCGTACAAAAGAAATAGTAGAGTTTTTAGAGATTTCTCAAAAGAATAACCAACCCAACCCAACCCATCAAGTGAAATTGGTCACCTATCTTTTGTCTTTCCCTTTCCTAACCAGTAACCACCCTTTTTATGCAAAAGTTTTTTTTTCTTTATTTTTTATTTTTTTTTGTGAATTTTACACACACCCACAACCTAAAAGCCATAAATCCTCAAAAATGTGTCTTCGATTTTTATAAAAATTCTAAAACTACCAATAAGTCCCTGTGGTTTGTGTATTATTCCATTTTAATACCCTCTTAACTTCTATGATCTGACTTCATCGTTTTCAAGATTATAACTTGTAAGAAGTTAAAAACATCCGCCGGATTTTTTCTTTTTCTTTTTGTCATTTTATGTTGTAATAGAATTATAATCATTAAGTTCAAGAACATATATTTCAAATATATTTCATTCTCACTAGTAGAATAGTAGTGATGATATGTTACATATGTAAGACCATGAGCATTCAATCAGCTAGTGAGTGTACTGGTTGGAGCTGGTCGACTTTCACACCATCGCTCCCTTTCACTTCACTCAACTGTCTATCTAAGCTTATTTCCACTCACACTCTCTCCCCCTTTTTCTCTCTATCTCTCCTGTATCTACATTTAATTCTTTTTTTAAAAAAATTAAAAATGATTGAGGGGATGGATGTGAGGACTAATAGGATGAAAGAGAATGGAAGAAAAAAAATGATACAATGTTAATGTGGCAAAGGAAAAAAGAGGCATGGATGCTCATAATATAATACCCTCACCGTCCCGCAAAGGAAAAAGGATGCACTTCCGACCGGTCCACCCAATTCATCTCCGTTTCAAATTTTCAAAAAAAAAAGAGAAAGAAAAAATAGTTATTTGTGAGTTAATAGGTTTTGTAAGGATATATAAGTAATTACAATGTTTACAAGGATATATATGTAATTAGGAAAGTTTTTAAGGATACATATGAAATTCTCCCTTATATATTTGTGATTTTCTTCATATATTTTTTGATCAAATTCTCTAAAAACTCACAAATAATATTAAATAAAATGCATTAATCATGAATCGAATAAATTTGTAGACGAGTATAATCCAATTGTTTAGTTCTCGTAGTTTCGTAATAAAACTAGTTCTCAATAAGACATTCTTATAGACACATACACATTATGAAGGATGAAATCAAAAACAATTTTATTGCAAAAACCAATCTCAACTGTTGATTGGAATCGAAAAAAACTAGTTCTCAATAAGACATTCGTAATAAAACTAGTTCTCAATAAGACATTCTTAACCCAAAAAAATGGTTTTTCCTGGCTTTTTCTAGCACATGTATATTTTTTCATCCATGATGCAATAATGCACATGTGTATCTTTTTCAACTTAAATGCGGAAAATAAACATATACCACTTATGGAATAAAAAATCAATTAAAAAGATGTAGCCCCTTAAACCTAAGTGATTCGAACTTGAAATTTCTGTTAAAACTTAGAGCAAATATACAACACATACCACGTGAATTGTTTACCAAGTTTAACTAGATTCTAAATCCATTGTATTTCACTTAAACAACTAATATCAATTTGATTAGCAAGATAAACGTTAAATAATCTAACTACCATTTTGCTCGCTTATTTGACTACGTAAATCCAAGGGCTATGATCTATGCAACCTAATCTAATTTGCATCCACACCTTAATCTATGAATGTTTAATTTATCACTGGTGACTACTCTAACTTTTTATATCTTCTATGTACTTAACTAAATGTAATTCGATAATTTAGACTAGAATATTTGTAGATTAGAGTGTAAGGAATAACACCCGATTCCAATTATGTTTCTTAAAGTCAATTATCAATTTATCATTCTTTGAACTACCCTAAAAAGAAACCCTTTAAATATATTAATCTAATAATACTATAGGAGCGCAATGTTTAGTATAGCTGCCCTCATAACCCTCAAGGGTGACTGCAATTGATATTTCTACAAGATTTACATCAATTTCATCACTAATTCATTGCTCACCAACCATAAGTAATTGCTATTGTGATTACAACGTTGTAAATATGTACATTCTCAAGGTTCAAATGTTGGGACCTGGTGGACGGGGGTCGAAATCGGCTGGTTTACGACCCTATTAATAACTCCTCGATAAGGATCATCCTCTCGCTTCTTAACCAAATAAGCCATGCTTTTCTCAACTTCAGACTTGATTTGCATGTATAATTCTTTCGCGTTTTCTCTGTCTTTTAACGTATTTTTTAGTCCCTTTGTTCTTATGGGCTTCCCAAATAAGTAGTAGAATCGGCCTGGTACCTTTGGTAGAAGGCCCGGAAAGTAAAAATCCTGATTAGCAACTTCTCCTTCCATATCGGTCCTGTAAACAAGACACAATAACCATTTTGACTTTAGAGGTCAACTGGACTACCATTTTGACTACAGAAACAGTTGAATTTCTTTGAAGTTTAGAACAAATTGAGAAGAAAGTTAAAATTATGCAGTAAATGCTAATTTATCTGGAAATTTTCGTTAAATTAGTAACAGAAACGATGATGGACTAAAGGAAAAGAAATTCACCTTAGTCTGATACCCTCTTCATTTGTTTTCCTTAAGTAGTCATTTAGCACAGGAATTTTCATTACATCATCATAGTCAAGAACCAACTGAAACGTAAACGCCAAGATAAGAGGAACAGATGTTACAATTAATTGTTATCATATTATATATAGGTCTATGTGTATATGTTAGTGCATAATTACCTCAGCGACGTCATCTTCTCCAACAGCTCCAAATGGTACGATAGTAGCACCAAACTTTGCTGCCATTCTTACGAATTCAGGTTGATCAGGCCAAAATAATTTGTATTCTTCGCCCTGATAAGTACATGAGCAAAGCTAGTTATAAAACGGTAAACAATATTGTAGACAAATCATCATCTATAAACCAAATAATCAAGCAATCTAGCAGGCTGCTTTTCCCAAGAAAACTACTTGATTTTTGGGTTTATTGCTAATTCATGCAACAAACTTACACCATTATTGCTGATGAATATATAATTAACTTGTCATAGAGGTCTAATGGGTAATATAAAAGATTTAACCAAAAAGAAAAGAGCTCATATGGTTTGAATGGGTCGATAGTCATCCAAAATTTGTTGCTAATGCATACAAACACCAAGACCGCTTTATAATATGATTATGTTTGATAAACATATTTAGGCATTTAGCACACAAATATAATTACCCATTTTGACCCGACCAGTTACTCAACCCACCCATTTTCCAACCTCTAGATTACAGGTTCAGGCAAGCACATAATGACAGGAAATCAAGTTGGTATGGAACAAATGATGTCAAAATAGAGTTGATGGTGGAAAAAGAAATCACAGACAGTGGGAATGATGAATAAAATCGAATTTAAGAATAATAAAGCAGGATGGAATTGTATTTGAACAAACCTTGCGGTGAAGAGCCTCACGTGCACCGCCAGGATAAAGCAAGGCAAAAGATTTTGACGAGAACAACTTGAAGAGGTTGCTTGGAGTGACGGGCAAGGCACCAAATACTTTCATCAAATCAAAATATGAAAATTCTTGCAGAGGGTTATTAGAACTCATTGTAAAAAGTGCTGGGTGAGCTATGCCACGAACTATCACGTTTTTCTCTCTTAAAAATTCTAAAATGAGTGGCGCGAGTTCTAATCCCAAGAGCATGTGATAACCAACTAACAATACAGGACCTTCATCTGGAACACCACCAAGCCCTCTCACTATTCTTCCATCTTCTAATGTTGAAAACATCACCGGACTTGTAGCAAACTGGAACCACCTGAATTCCATCATTAATATTAGTAAACTCATCATTTGTTATATGGTGAATTGCATAAAAAAGGTACGGAGTATTAAACTTGTTAATTTCTATTTGAATACCATACTTTATTTGCACTAACAAAGATGCCTGAAATTTATTTATAAAAATTTATATATTTGGAGTATGTTCAAGCAAGCACCAAAATGAACAGATTCTGCAACTGACTGACTGTATCACATGCAATCTACATGAACTTATGATTTCAAATAATTGGCAGTTATTTTGTTTTTCTTGTTTGCTACCGATATAGAAACTTACAATTCTATACTAGCATGATAATTTTAACTTATTCAAGTAAAAATTAAGGACTAATTTCATATGATGTAACATTAGGAGAATACATTTGCCTTACTCCACACATAAATAACGAAATAATTCACATGCATGCAAAATTACCCGTTTCCAGCAAGTCCACTTCTATACTCTGACATGCTTGGTGGCAGGTAGTCCTTTACAAAGTCGTGTTTCCATGTTCGCCTATATTTTAAGGTGCCTTTGATGATCGTCAACAAATTAAGACCATCTTCCTGAAAGAACATAATTGCATTTTATTAGTTACATATGTGCTCCAAAACAGGAAGAAAAAAAACATTAGAATTATGGCAGCGACAAATGCCACAAGAGAAGAGAAAAAAACAGATGAAAAATATGAAGAGGTACAGAAACTATGAATACCAGTAAAAGAGTGTGTCCGTTATCCTTAAAGTAGCAAATTTTGCAGTTCTGCAAATTTCTTGAAAGCCTTTGAGCTTCATCTGCACTCGGAAGCATGCTATCCTTGCCACTAAAATGCAAATACATATTTAATATACCGACCACGAGACACATGCATGCTTATTTAAGGAACAAACATGTTCATAATTAAACTTTACAAAAATCTAATAGAAACTAAAGACAACGAAGACAAGAATCTTGCAACTGTTTACTGTGCCTTTATGTTAGTTGCTCTTTAGTTTAATCATAAATTTAAAATGCTATAACTTTTGATGTCAATGGAACATAACTTAAATAGAGAAAAAGAATAAATATTTCTATCTCATCTAATTCCATGAACAACATTATAACTTTATGTTCTTTAAGAAGGAATGCCACGGTCAAAGTTATATGTTATCACTAATAGAAAAACTTAAACTGAGTCGATCTCCTTGGGGAAAAGGGCCGTTCTTTTAAAGCTATGATCATTACATAATAATGCAACTATCTTTTGCCTCTTTTTCCAATTTATGCAACCATATTATAATTCTTCTAATTAGGTCATAACAATTTGCATTTTCTCGCAATTAATGCAATATGTGACCAACAACCAGTCAAACAAGCTACTTTGACCTTTTCTTACTTGTTTTTTCAGTTTTTAATAATTATAACCATTACTACTACTACTACTAGTATTATTATTATTACTATCATTAAAAAAAATAAAAACCAATAAAAAAACATTTCACACACTAAAACACATATACTAAACCACTTCACACCACACACACACTCATCAAACTGAGTATGAGTGTGCCACCTCCTCTTTCCGCCACCATCAAACATGAAGACACTCTGCCTCCTTGCTCACCATCATTGACACCATCAACATCCCATCCTCTCTTCTATCTTTTAACTCTGCATTTCCATATCTAAGTTTGTGTGTGCGAGTGTGTATATTTAGGCATGTAAGGTTGAGAGTATGTATGAAGGTGCAATATGTGTTGATTTTTTTACTCCGATTTCCAGATCTAATCGTATGTGTTCTGATTTGTATGTACGTGTGTCAATTTTTTACTCCAATCTCCAGATCTAATCATATGTGATTTGATTTGTATGTATGAGTGTCGATTTATGTCTTGAAGGTGTGTGTATTTTGATTAAACAGTGTGTGTTGTTATGTGTGTGATTCGACGATTTCCGGTTCTAACTGATGGTGTGTTTGTGTTTTGATTTAGGAGTGTTTGAATTTTTGTTTGATTTTTTGTTGAATGTGTATTAAATTAGTGTTTGTTTCCTGTTCAAATTTGGGTTGAAATTGCTCAAAACAACAGCGGGTGATGTTTAGCGGTGGCAAGGTGATGGATACCTTGAATACTTTACTAAGCTTTGAGCATTAATGAACATTGGAAGATGATACGAACCAAATTGATATATTGATAAATACGAATGATTACAATCTATAGAGTGCATTTGAGAGGCACCGTCTCTCCTTCACCTTCTTTTAAGAGGTAGAAGCTCTTATGCCCTACAATATGTATTTATAATCAATAATTAACTTGTTCCCTATGATAAATATTACCTGTAATTAAATTCAAATAACTACCATAGCTAAAAGATTTATAAAATATAGATCATGTCATAAGAACACTTGAAGAAAGCTAAGAGCGTCCGGAATGGATGCGGTGAGCATGCAGGGTGACACCGCCTTCCTGCAAGGTAACACCACTCCCGTTCCCTTCACTGCCCATTAAAAGAGCCCTGCTAGGTTTGTTTACCCCGCTTGATGAGATGCTTCAAAAACTTCAACGGCTAAAACACTAGCCGTTTTCAACAGCTAGATTTCTGTTTTATCCCTCCCATTGGACCCATTCCCCTATAAATACCCTCTCCATTTACCTTATTTTTTCACCCAAAAATCAATTCATTCCTTCTTTTTCACTCTTCAATCTTCTTTACTTACATTTACACACCCCAAAAATGGATCCCAACTTCACTGCACCATCCTGCTCTCATAACAAAACCCGTTTAACTTCTTCAAGCACTCCACCCACTAACCCATTTTACCCCAAGTCTTCCTAGTACACACACACCCTATCCCACATTTTCACCATCCCAATTACCCAAATTATCTCCAACCCATCACCTTACTTCAACTACACCTACCCTCCCATCCCCCCAACCCAATTTCCTATACAAACCAGATACAACGAAATTCGTTACTCACTTGAAACACAACCCGATTTCCAACCCAACCATGTTGTCTCCTATTCTTGAAAGACAACCCATCCCATTTTCAATACACAACCCAAACAATTTCGTCACCCAAAAAATCAAGCCTCACAAGCATGGACTCCCCTTGAAGAAATCAGTCGATGCTTCAAAGGACAATCGAGTGGTAAACATACAAAAAAGATCATCATATTGGAAACGGGTACGGAATGCTTCTTTCGGGAAATGGGCCGCAACAAATACCGATCTCATCACCAACTTGATTACAAATGGAAATATGTGAATAACAAGGGTGGCGGTATTCAACGGCATTTACAACAGCTTGACCGCTAACCGAAGAAGTGGTCACTCCGACTGCGACATATAAAAGGAAGCCCGTCTACGATATAGAGAGACGATGAACAATGGCGTTACATATGAACATGTTTGGGACATTCTTTGGCGTTATAAAAAATGGATGTTGGTTCTTCCACCTGAAATTCATTCAGTGAAAATGAAGATATCCAACCCAAACACGTACTCAACTTCATTGAATGCTTGATTTGGGTTCGACTTCAATCTAGAGATCAAGGAGGAAGAACCGTCATTTGAAGAACCTTAATGCCCCACAAGGAAAAAAAAGAAAAAGGTTGAATACATCATCAATATCAACTACATTGACCAAGGAACAATTTACGCAATTAGTCGGTTGTTTAAAATTTTTAAGTCTTTTGCGGAATCTTAGCATGCCAAAAAATTAGAAATACAAGAACAAAGAAATGAATTACAAGCACGAAGACTCCGACTAAAAGACGAGAAACAACATGATGAAGATATGAAATTCTTGATGACTTCATACGAGGGATTAGGGGGAAGATCTAGAAGTTGTCTTATTAGTAAAAATCATATTAGGAAAAATATGAGTGTATATTTTTCTTTTAATTAGTTGTTTTTTATATTACTTTTTTAATGTACTGTCTAAATTACTTGTTTTAATGTTTCTAAATTAATTATGTAATTTAATTGGTTATTTCAGTTTTCTTATTTTGTTTATATAAGTTAAAATATAATTTATAGTAATTTAAATAATAAAAAAGTTATAAGGTGGAAAGAATATGTGAAAGATGGGTATTTCCTAGTTTGAAAGGAAGAGAGAGAGAGAGAGAAAAGAGGAGGGGAGTGATAGAATAGTTTGAAAGGAAGAGAGTGAGAGAAAAGAGGAGGGGAGTGATAGAATGATATGACGCTAATGTGGAACCGAAAGCTGGAGAGAGAATGGGTGACCACTCTTGATGTTTTAAGAACATTCAAAAATAATAACTGTAAATTCATAATAAATTAAAAATAAATAAATAGAAAGTACAAATTATAATAAAATTTTTATAAAAATACACGTTAGTGCCGCATCAGTGCCATATTAGCACCACACCATGCCATGTTAGCTTGACCGGCTATAAATGGATTATTGAAAGATGGTTGCACAAATTGGAAAACTGAGTAAAGATACTTGCATATATATGGAATTTTCCCAAAAAATGTTTGTCTCAAATGAAACTAACCTTGCAAGCAATAGCACTTCAGCTTTAACAGCATGGAGGCGAGAATTAGCATATGCAGCAGCAGATTTAAGTAGCCTTAACTTCCAACTAAGTGTTGATTTTGGAATGATATCCGACAACCCCTGACATTAAAAACACAATATAATCTTAAACAACTTCAAGTTAACAAAATAAAGCAAGTGGCATAAAAAACATTGTCCGGGAAAGTGGAGAGGTCTAAATTATGCAAGAAATCCCTACCGAAAGGCGAGGAAGCAAAGAAACAAGGTTTTCAGATAGTTTCTCAAGATTTGGAAAACTCGAGCTTTCAGCATTCACCGTTGCCATCTTTATAGGATCACCTGATCAAATAACAAGAGTTGATAATGAGAATGATACTAGTGGTGATGCTTATGGTAGTTAACAACAATAATTAAGATCGGTATAAGGACAGATATCAAGATTTTATGAAACTAAGTAGGACCAGGTAAGTAGATTTTTAAGATGACGTCTTTCTGCTACAGTATTTTTTTGTAATTAGAATATGAACTATTCTGTCTTTCCATTGCTATGGAAGTGTTATATTTCATGAATACGTACATACATACATACATTATAATTTATGCAATTATGAACACACGTGTATTCTGAAGTATCATGAAATTCATCGTATTTCGCGGCTCCTAACTTGTACCTGTATAAAGCTGATAACTCTGATTTCTAATGTAATTATACACACCCACGCAGCCATGCATATGTCCATATCTATGAGTTAGTGATGTTTATAACCATTCTACCATTAGTTTCATTTCAATTCAAACTATTATACTTGCTAAAAAGCAAATCACATAAAAAGTGAGTAATCCTAATCATTAAACTTGTAGTTGTTATGTAAAATAACGAACTGGAATTGCCTAAAATTGCTAATTTCATTTCATTTCTTTAGTCTTTATTGAGTTTTAACAAGCATTATATTACAAGTATGATGTTTAGGAAACTAAAAAACTCATACATATAGATGTAAACACACACACATAAACATACATACATGCATATGTGTGCATGTAATCAGCAGTACCAAAAGTGCTAAACCAAACCACTGAGTGGTAAGATAGCACAAGTTGGGTCTCATTGACATATATGCACTATCCTGGACTTGGGAGTGTAAACAGCCCATATGGTCTTTGTTTCAAGTACAAAATTTTATATTTCTCCGACATTTGACAATGCTGACTGATTACCTATTGGGAATGTAATTGGTACAACTAAAAAATCTTATAACACATACCATATTGTTATTAGGTATACCCCAAATGATTTAATGAATGATACAATGAATGAATGGCAAAACTAGCCTACTTTAGAGAGGGTAAGCTTCTCTCCCGAAATTAAATCTAATTTTCAGTAGTTATTAAGCAGATGAAGCATACTACCGTATTCCTTTTAAAACTTACTTGTAAGATATTTAAATAAAGACATAGCATAGTTTCCTCTTTTTCAGCCATATATCTGGTATTACACGTGACATAGGTTATTATGGACTTAAGTCCTTGTGCTAACACAGTATTATTTATTATTTACAAACTAGATAACAATAAAATGTATGCCCAATGTTGGTTTAAATATTTATTGGACAAGATTTTGGTTCGGGCATCTAGTTTCAAGTTTTATCTGTTGACCTGGGGCACTTCAGTTTGTCTAACATCTCTCGCCAAATTCAGAGTTGCATGAGTCAGGGATTGTAGAGCATATATAATCCATTAGAGACTTATAAAACATGCCACATGCAAGTACTGAGACATAGATAAGCAAAGAATTTCAATACATCATGTATGTTTGGTTATAAAGTTAAATTCTGGGGTAAGTTAACTAAATCCCAACTTCTGCAAGATATGGGTTACCGCACTTATCAACAATAATGATTATTGAAAAAGATATTAACTAACACTTCATGTAGAAATATGGGAGTTGATTATGAAAGATATTTGACTAGTTAAATGTGTATGATTTTACAAGAGAGGGTATTAACCATAAAATTTAAAAGGAACAGATTATATACCCATTACAAAGCTAAGAAGATAAGGGATTGTCCCAGCAAGTGTATCAGGCATGACCTCCAAGGCAGGAAGTATAGGCCGCAGCTGTGTCCTGTCAAATGAAGTCGCTGAAATAGATAATTAAAATAGGTTACTAGAAACACTTAATCGAAAGAGTAAAAGACGTCCATGAAAATCAGTAAGATGATTCGTGTTCTAAACTAACCTGGATTTGACAGTATAACTACTAGATCGATTTTCGGGTTACGTGCAGCAATTGCAAGAGCTAAACATCCTCCAAATGAATCCCCCACAAGATATATTGGCCTACTTGGACATAAAGCATGCTCGAACCTCAAGGTTTCCTCCACAAATGTTATCAAATCTTCATATACAAAATAAATGACATCGTTAAAATACTGTGTCAATTCAAATGTTGGATTTGTGTCCCCCCCGTTTCAGCCTTCAGGAACATATATGCCAAAATAATGATAGTAAGTAATGCCTAATAAATAGTACAATAACTGAAAAGGACAACTCAACCATATTTCCCTGAGAAAACAGGAAAATATTAAATTTTCAGGAGGGGGTGGGAGTAAATAGGTTATGCATTCATATAAACCAGAAAGCATAAGACCTTCAAACGGTGTTCGATCGTAAACAGGGATGTGCAAGCATCTAACTTGAAAAACCCTGCAATCAGAATAGTCCTTTAATTCAAATAACTATTAAATCAAGAAAGAGAAGACTTGACTCACTTTCTAAGAGACTTTTGGTGCAATATGAGGCCCAAGCCAAGACCATCCATCCCTACATAAAATCACCAAGTATTAACAAACCAGAAGCGGGATTAGGACACGTTTATCTGAAATTTTGTCTTCTAGATAAATGCATGTAAGTTTGTAAAACCGTAAACTACATTGCAAATTGAAATTCATGACCTCTGGTAGTAAGTGGTAATGAAGAACAAGATAGTATCATAAAAAACCACCTATGAAGAACATATATGGTTTACCCAAGGAACATTACTCCTTTCGTTCCAAAATTAGACTCCTTTTGCTTTCTAGTGTACTCCTTTTACTACATTGCAAATGGTTTACCCAACGTATTTTTATACTTCTCAAATAAAGATATTGTTAGACTTTTGAGGTCAGAATGCCACGGCACCAAGAAACAGCAATATTTGGACATAGGTAACACATTTTCAAAAAATACCATAAAGTAGGTAATGCACACATTGGTGAATCGTTGAAGTATCTAGATTCATACAGAAAACAATCCATCAAGTTACTTGTTGAAAAACTTTATCAGGATGCCATATTCAATGCACATGTAAACAACAAGCCTAGAAATTTTGAGAAATAACAAACATGAAACAAGCAAATAAGGCACACAAGAATAGCAAGCAGAGAAGAGAAGTATGTACCAATAAGAAAATGAAGTACAAGATAACAAAATGGAAAAGCCTAAATCACTTGGAAGATAACACGTGTGACTATTTTATATTTCATAACCATGCTTATGAGACATCAGAGAAGTAGAGAACTATACTGATAGTAATGGCTCTACTCATACTTCATCTGAAAAATTGGCAATCACAGTATTATTTAGAGTCATTTGTCTTTCCCAACCGATGCTAATTTGTAACCCATATCAGAAAACTATACGTAAATGGCTAAACTGAATACTGTAAATACTGTTTGTTGCTCAACCAACAAATGGAAGTACCTGGCAAAAACAGAAGAACCGGTGAATCGGGTAATGGACTGTCATTCCCATCTGCAACCACAGGGCAAAACCACCTTGGCGGTCCACCGTCGGGTTTAATTATCTCTTTGGCTAAATCAAGATAATCTTTCACACTTTGAGTCCCATAGCCATCATCCCACAAAGGTTCCAATTTTTCCTCTTTCCATGTACCCTTATCAATAATAACATTAGAACCAAGCAACTCCCTCTTTTCAACATCATTCAGAGACCCAACTTTGTTATTTGAAGAAACTCCGTTTACTTTAACTGAATCTGCAGACTCCACAACAGATGAATCTGATGCTGTTCCAATGCACTTAACCGAAACTCTTGACAAACGATTCTTGTAACCTGATTTCAAAGCAAAACATGGTGACAAATTCACTATTGAGGCTGTAGCTTCTACAAACATGGCTCCAAACCAGTTTCAAATTTCGATTCCAGTATTACAATTAGCTAATAACAACTTGCAATCCGTATTCAAGTTCGGTTGTAGCTCCAATAAAAAATAAAAATGGGTCAAAAGTTGTTTTCAGCTTTGTAAGTATCTTATATCACAGTACAACGATTTTCAGTTGGTAACATGTGAACCATGAAAACCCATTCGCCAATACCCAAATCGGGAGTAAAATTAAACTTCAGAAAACGTGATGTTTTTGAACTGAAATAGAAAATGGGAGATGAGTGGGGTCTACGAATACCGAAAGCAAACGAACAATTATTAATGCCAAAGAAAGGGGGTAGACATAAAATCTTAGAGAGAGAATAATGTGCAAGTGATCGAAGGAAATCAGTGTTTTCGTTCATAAATTGTGCTCCATTGCAGTAAAATTGGCTTTACCTAAGTGAAGGATTGATTAATCTGGAGATATGATTGATATGATGTGGCTGATTTCTGACCATTACTTCCGCGGATGACGCATTCTGGATCTTCTGACCACAAATATGATTAAGTAGCTTTGAGATTAATTTCTTGTTCATAATTGCGCCACGAAACGAGAAGCCAGCCGAAGAAAAAAGAGTGGAGGGCCATACATACATCTTTAATTCTGTATACTACGTAGTCTACGGCATAAACACGGTTACATGAGATGGTTATTGCAACAAATTCGCGGTGTAATCTGCAATAGCGACCAGAAGACCACAATGACCCCTCCACCGTCGCCGGCGGGGCCACAGACACGGTGGCGAGCAACCACTATTTAATTATTTATAACACCAACTTAGCTTTCACATAATTGATAAAATTAACTTCATTAAATAACACCACCTAAATTATATGTTATAGCAGTAGTGTAGCACGTTTTTTTTCTTTTCTTTTTTCGCTCCTTAGTAAAATCTTTCAGTCTTATATAACTTTTTTATCACTTTAACAACCTTTGATATCTCAGTAACTTCTTACAAATTCGACGTATCGTGATAGTGTCTCGTAATTTCTGACAACCTTCTATATCTCGATAGCTTCTCATAATCTCAGCAACTTCTTATAACCTCACTGTATCCTTCTACATCTCGATAACCGCTCACACATAACCTTTTA
This sequence comes from Drosophyllum lusitanicum, assembly GCA_032274825.1. Classification (NCBI taxonomy): domain Eukaryota; kingdom Viridiplantae; phylum Streptophyta; class Magnoliopsida; order Caryophyllales; family Drosophyllaceae; genus Drosophyllum; species Drosophyllum lusitanicum. The sequence goes on along the minus strand of JAUEJL010013776.1, from coordinate 1,642 downwards.
CTAATGTACATATTAGGTTAAAAAGGAAGTATGAAACACATGTCACTATATATAAGTTTGGAACGACTAGATTCCAACACCTACTCCATTGTCTTGATTATTCATATGTTAAACATTATTAACTTAAAATATTTTTCTCACTATTACAAATTAACTGTTACATCATGCTTCTTGGAATTTTCTTATCCTAAAGTTTTGAGAGATGATTTGTACATGATATTTTTTTTGTCACATACAATAATCATGATTTTTTATCTCTATAAACTCATCAATTATTTTTCTCAATCACATATTTAAAAGTATTATTGTCCAAACAGATATTTTTTATTACGTATGATAAAAAAATATTGGTGTACAAATATCTTCTAAAGTTTTTGCTTGTGTCTTGGACTCTGTATCATTTGTCACATGACATCTTTGTCCTCAAAAGTCTCAACTAGGATGGAATACTCAAACACTCTACCTACATCTATTTAGATTTTTAGGCTGCGTTTACTTTCAGAAAAATTCTTTATATTTTTTAAAAAATTTTCTAAGAAAATTGAAAATTAGAAAAAAACATGTTCAATTGTATATTTTTCCAAGAAAACAAAAAACTCCCAATTTTTCACATTTTCTCAAACTCCACAATTTTTTCAAACAATATTTTCAAGAAAACACTCCAACTAAACATGTTTTCCATTTTTCTTTGAAAAATAAAAACTCCACCCTTTCATCTAAACACGTTTTCTGTTTTTTTTTTCAGAAAATAAAAACTCCACCATTTTTCACAGAAAACGAAAAACAGAAAATTTTTCTCCTGCTAAACACAGCCTTAGTGTCTACACATGAAGCAAGTATAACATCTTTTTGTTTAAATTATTTCAACATCACACAAAAACGATTATTTTTTTTATCACATCAATAAAAAAAGAATAATTATTACTCAAGATATAAATAATTAGACCATGAGTAGTACCTATCTCAAACCTTTCTCAACTCAAATGCTATATCACTTTTTCTTTCTTTTATTTCTCTTACCCGAAAACCAAGTATAGCCTAACCCAAACAACCCAAATATTTTCTCTCTCCCTACTCTCTCTTATACAACAACAAAAAAGAAAAAAAAACATGCGAGTGAGTCGGGTTTGGGAAGCCGAAGGAGGGAAGAAGGAGGGAACCCGAAGGGGGTGGTAGTGCTCAACCCAAACATACCCAAGGACCTTGAGTAGCTACTCGAAGCCTTAGGGTTGACCGCTACTCAAAGCCTTAGGATGGAAGAACTAATTTAAGTTTTCACGATAAAAGTAGAACCCTTAATAAAAAAGAATAATTGTAACTACAAAACATGTTTTTTGATTGAAATTTAGAGACAAGGACAACCTCACTTTTTCGACTTGGCTAAATCAGGATTTTTGATTGAATTACAAATGACATGTACAATTAGTAATTACTAGCATGTTACCCGCGTAATGCGGCGACGATAACTAATTGTCTAATTCATTCTCGATAACATGTCCGTTTTCGGTAACGTAGGGTATGGTATACACACACTATGATGACGTCGAATAATTTCCATTTGCAGTATGTCCATTTTGTTTCCTTCTTTTCCATTTTACTTATTTCTTTATTATCTATCAACTCTTTCGTTAATTTCTAAAAT
>JAUEJL010013665.1:0-22025 GCA_032274825.1 Drosophyllum lusitanicum | reverse complement strand
CAGGCTTCGAGCGGAGGAGCGATCGACATGCTTCGAGCGGAGGAGCGATCGACAGGCTTCGAGCGGAGGAGCGATCGACGGGTTCGAGCGGAGGAGCGATCGACGGGTTTGAGCGAAGGAGTGGAGAGCGATCGATGAGGGTGGAGGGGACGATGGGAAGGGTTTAAAACGTCTGCAAGAATAAGCTTATTATGCTGCTTCACGTAATAAGCAAAAATAAGACGAAGGAAGATCTTATATCTGCGAGAAAACAAACAATCTTAAAAAAAAGGTCTGCCCGTCCGCAGATATTTTTTAAAATAAGCCCTTATTTAAAAAAAAAACAAGGACTAACTCTATATATTAAAAAGCCGCAATCAACTATACTGTCAAGTTGTCACTTGGTCATTTCTTGGTTGGGAATAATTTTCACTTTTTTGTCGTCTAATCCTTGGTATTTATAGCAATGGTTTTACTCTTTACTTATAATTGTCGTAATAAAGAGATCATTATTAACATGCTAAATTAAAATTGGAACATTAACTATTTGTTACTCAAAGTTCATGAATGACTCTTCTATTTAAATCTCAAATTTGATTTGACTAATAACATATGAACATCTGAGTTTTGGTTCGGTTACAATTTTGAGTAAAAAAATAAAAAAACCGAATAAACTAAACCATTAAACACCCTTATAAGTAAAGCGGTTACCAAAATTTTGTATATCTTCAAAATTAGTTAAGTAAAGTGAAACTCAATTTTTATTTTATTTTTTAATACAACCTTTTATTTTACTGGTCAGTTTTCTTTTGTTAATATTAATAAAGGTTCTCGTATATAGGTGTGATACTTTAATAGTTTGGCAAAATACGCGAAAATACAAAAAACTTTACTAATATTGTCATTGTATGCAATTAACTTTATTTTGTACCTAAAAATACATACAATTTACAAATTTTGTTCATTGTATACAATTGGTAACCTGATTACCAGGTTACCGGTTATCCATTGTATACAATGAACAAAATTTGAAAGTTTTTTGTATTTTTAGGTACCAAAGTTTTTTTATTTTTGGTCAGGTTACCGGTAAGTTACCTGTTTTAATAGGTAACTTGCATACAATGAACCAAATTTGCAAGTTGTATGTATTTTTAGGTATAAAATAAAGTTGATTATATACAATAACAATATAAGCATAGTTTGTTGTATTTTCATATAATTTCCCATTTATATAAAGAATCAACGAGAAAGTTGAAAAAATTCAAATAAAGTTCAACTTTAGTTGATACTTAGATTTTTAGTTTATAATTTCTATAAGATTTTATAAAATTGAGTAGCAACAATCAGAATAGTTACAATTCGGTTGATGATTGCTTTTTTACCTTATTATATATTTAAGATTTAAGATATATACTATATAATAAATAACTAATTTAGTTATACGTCATACAATTTTTTTTGTCAAATCCCATATTTTGATAAATATTAATAGTAATTTAATTAGATAAATAATTTTACCATAACAACTTAACAAACATTTTACTCACTTTAGCTTCAACACAATTATTTTAAAATCACCTATGAGAGAAAGAGGAGAAGAGAATAGAGATACAGAGAGAGAAATCATCAGGTTAGAGAAACGGGATGATGAGGCAACTTGCAAGTTGAGAGGGACCACGGTGTTCGTGTGGAGCCCGAAAGACCCGAGCCTCTCATTCGAAACGACTACGAATAGCCTAATGAAGTATAATTTAAAAAAACAATTGCCAAAATAAGCATCAAATTATGTACAAGAGCCAAAATAAGCAACAAAAATGGGTAATTACAAAAATAAGCAATGGTGTCGCGATGAAAGAGGGGTTTGTCGCCGACAGTGCTCCATGTCGCCGATAAAAGAAGAGCCAATGAAATTGCTCCATGTGGATTTTTTTTTAAAATCGGCGTTGCCGATAAAAAAGACCCATGTCGCCGCTAAAAGCACCCATCGGCGATATGGGGTATTGTGTTGTCAAATCTTGATGTGATGGTAAGAGTTGTCAAATCACATTAAATCTTTTATCGACGACATGGTTTACTTTCTTCGGTGAATGGCGCATTTCCTCAGCGACATGAGAATTTTTTTTTAAATTACACTTGTCGCGTTTTTATTGGTCGGCGACATGATCACATGAGTGCTTATTTTTGTAATCTCAATTTTTTTGCTTATTTTCGTAATACTACTTATGATGTTGCTTATTTTGTTAAAGCTCTCTAATTTAAAACTCATAATACTTTTATTTTTTAATATTTGAATGTAAATCCCATCCCATTAAAAAAACGCGTAAAATTCACACTTTTTAAGTCTTTATTATTATCTCAAAACTGAAAAGATAAAATTTTCAAAACCACCCCCTTCAATATTAGAAGTTTAATCTTCCACTCCTCTTTTTCACTTCAGCAGATATTATATATTTTTCCTCAGATTTCATCAAAACATTTATTCTTCACTGCCGTTTGACATCAAAGACCAGCCAGTCTTCTTACTCTACTAAAACCACCGTTTCTCGCCGCCGGCAACCGGCACCTTTTATCGGTAAACAAAAGTGATGGAGGATCCTGGAATCAAATTGTTCGGGAAAAAGATTTTGCCGCCTGAAATTAGTAAAAGTATTAATCTTCCACTTATCTCCACCGCCGCAGGGAAGGAGCCTACTGGCGGTGGCGATAACAAAGGCGGTTGTTCCGATCAAACTCTAGGCCGCACGAGTTTTGAAGGAGAGAGAGTAAACAAAGAAGCTGCAGAAAAGGTATAGAGTTCATTAATATGCAGATAAGACTTGAACACACACTGTACACACCATATGTATGTGTTATGCAAATCTAGAAGCGACCCAATTTTCTTTGTTGATCATAGAATTAATGGGCTAATCTTAGTTTTTCATTTCGTTGATGTTTAATGGTGGTATTTTAATTGAATCAAGATGAACAGGGTGCCATTTTTCGAAGTTAATGTTCTATCTAGGGTTTGAAAGAAATTTTCAATTTCCTATACTGATCAAATCGATTTTCTTGTTCTATGATAAACAATTCAAATTCAAAGCGAATTTTGTTTAGAAGTTTGGAGGTATGATGAAAGAACCATATCAATTTTATCTTTGATAACTTGATAAAATGGTCAGAATTAGTACTTTTTAATCTCAAAATTCACGTTGTAAAGTTCAATCCGTTGGATTAAAACTATATTCAATCGTAGGGAATCGTTGTAAAGATTGATGTTTTTGTAGAAATGTTTCTCAATTACACAAAGTCTCGTTCGGAATTGAAGATTAAAAGTAGTCCATTTGACTAGAAAAGGTCAAATTGATGCACTCGTTGAGTCTTTGCTTCAATGAAAACTGCCTAGCTATTCTTACAATATTGAATGATATTTTTATATTTTCAGGATCAACTAAAAGCAAATCATAACGACTCTAGACCAGAATCAGACAACCCTAAAACTCCACCCATCGATGAAGAAACTAGAACAGAAGAATCAGAACAAGAATCAACAAACCCGCAACCTAAAACCCTTAAAAAACCCGACAAGATTCTCCCATGCCCTCGTTGTACCAGCATGGACACAAAATTCTGTTACTATAACAATTATAACGTTAATCAGCCACGTCACTTTTGTAAGAGCTGCCAGAGGTACTGGACTGCTGGAGGTGCCATGAGAAACATGCCAGTAGGTGCAGGTCGCCGAAAAAACAAGAATTCGGCATCTCATTGTCGTTATATAACCATCTCCCAAGAAACTGTCACTACATCTGAATCAGTACCTGAAAACATTAAAGATAGCAGTGGATTCCAAACCAATGTTCATTGTATTCCCGGGGTTTCTTGGCCTTATATTCCAATTCCAGCCATTTGCCCTCCAATGCCGATGTACCCATCAACCTACTGGAACTGTATTCCGTTCTTACCTCCATCAACGCCTGTAAAAACTGATTCAATCTTGGGAAAACATTCAAGAGATGAACTGGCACTGAAATCTAATGATTGTGTCGATAAATTAAAGAAACCAAACAACTCGGTCTTGATTCCCAAGACTCTTAGAATTGATGATCCTAATGAAGCTGCAAAGAGTTCTATATGGGCAACACTTGGAATCAAAAATGAAAACTTTAAGGCGTTTCAAGAAAAGAGTAAAGATGCGAAGAAACATCAAGAGACAACGACGTCTCCTGTTCTACAGGCGAATCCTGCTGCTTTCTCTAGGTCACTCTGCTTTCAAGAATCAGCATAAAAATAGTAACTTTTTTGTGTTTGATTCTTAAGATAGGTGCTTTGTTTTCTTGTACTTAGGATTGTGTTTTAGTGTAAACACATTGTATATTATAGAATTAATGTTTTAATTTTCAAATTTTTCTGAAATGTGACTCCTTGTCCATCTTTTGTTTGATGCATAGAGGATACAGTCAAATTTGCAATAGATTGATGAAAAGTTATACTTTGTCTAGTGCCTGTGAATCACTTATCTTGACGATGAAAATGAGCACGCACAATGCCCGACTTTAGGCTTATCATCTTTGCTGAACCCTATTATGTAAATGATACGAATCAATCGGATATGTTCATTAATAACGAAGAAATACGAATGATCCCAAAAATCGCCGTTCTTTCTTAGAGGCATCCATCTCTTTCCGTCCTACTTTCGAGATGTAGAAACATTCCTAAACCTAATCAAAGATCAATTCAGAGATAATAAAACATTAATATCTATTTATAATGGAAACCGATAATAAAATCATAATTAAAGTAAAAGTACACCATAAAGTCTATCCTATTTTCTAGTTAAAGGACTTAAAAGACTATAATTATTCCGATATTGTTACAATACACGTGGGTGGACCTACTACTATGTAGCACGGGGTAGCATTCAAATTTTTGTGCATATATTAAATTTAGTAAAAAAAGTTATAAATTAGTGCTACCCATGCTAAAATTTTTCTATGTTTGTGTCATCCCTGACCAATCCACAAGACTTGGCTTTCGACAATGTTGTGCGTGATCTTTTTCTTTGCTTTATGGTACCATAACATCGAAGCAGTCGGAAATGAATCCAACAAACGACGTCATTCAGACATCGTTAGAATGAAACACAATGATTCACATGACTATGACTTTCTACTATACATCACTGAATCTTTATCTTCGCCTTGTGATAGCGTAAGCAGTAAGCAGTAAGCAATTGGATTTAAATCGCGTATATCACACAACAAAGCCCTTTTTTTTAGAGGGGGCCAACATACGGTTAGTAAAATGCCGGTCTAACTCATGATGCACATGACTATGAGTTTCTATGACATTTTCTTAAATCTTTTTCTCGACTATAAGATACCAGAAAACCGCAAGCAATCGGATGTCGATCACACGGGCCATACAAAATGATGGTATTTTTTCAAGAAAAGATAATAGTTTGGTAGGACCAAGTTGGAGATATTTGAAGCTCTAAGCAAATTTAAGCCACATTCTACATACAAAATGAGTTGTTCTGTGGACCTAAAATGCCATGTCTCTATCTGTTGCCTTTTTGCTATCTTGTTTTTTCCTTTTTAGCACACATGAATTTATGCCCCCTTTTCACTTATGTTCAAATTCATTTAGGGGTAGCTAAAGTTCATCACACATTGTATTTTTCTTTAAGTTGAGCATCAATCATGCCCGAATTCGGGCCACTCAGTTACAAAAAATATCTATCGAACCTAATTTCTTTAGATTTCGAAAATACCCCTCGATTCGAAGTATCATGTGGTCATGCCTAAATGGAAAGGAAGTCCATGGCTGTTTCTATAGGTTCCAATCAAGTAGCATAAATGAGAACAAACCAAAAAGGTCACAGTTTAATGAATTTGTCTAAAAAAAATCCTAGAAATTACACAAACCTAACAAGTCTTGTGAAAAATGTTGACTGTTTGACCTTTCTTTAACTTACAATGCAAAAGGGAAAAATCTTACATTTTTTATACAAGTCAACCCAAAACAAGTCACCCTGTTTTAACTTGTCACTTGACTCATTTGATGCATATATTTAATGATATATATATATATATATATATATATATATATATAATAAATCAACATGAGAATATGACTATTTATTTAATGACTAACAAATGGTTTATACACTTTTATTTTAATCTTTGCATAAAATTTTGGCATATATCACTATCTATTTCTTAGGTATATATTCAAGACATACTTTTTAGATTTGAAAATCATTTGTCATTTATATAAAAAGTCAGCCATCTAGAAATATAAAATTTCTACAATAAAGTTAAGGATTGCATGATTACACTTTAGAAGTAGAAAGTCAATCTTCCACTTCTAATCTAATAAATATCTTATGCTTAGTGCTTCTAGGTCTTGCATTGAAGTGGAGGTGATGAGGGAAACCATCTACTAGTGCACTTGAAAAATGTTTATATTGACTTGTAGAATGAAATAAGAACATTTTGTGGAGGTTAGGGATGGTTTTGAGAAGGGTATGTGAAAAAGATAATTAATTAGATATATATTTGTTTTCGTCGAAAACAGTTGTGAATCTGTAGCTAATTTGCGACGCTTAAAAACTTCGCAAATTCATCGGAACTTTCCATGCTAATCCCTCTCTATTTTGCTACAGTAGTTAGCTATGGTTTTTTCGTCGAAAGAGTTTGAGAGCCGTCGCAAGAGTTTGTAGGTAAATTAGCTATAAAGAGCTATAGAGGCCGGCAAATTCGTCGAATCGTCGCTAATCCTCTTTAGCTACGGCTTTGCTAGCATCACAACTTTTTAGGTTTTCTTGTACCGGGTATGTAAATGTAATTTCTATATAACATGTTATCTAATTAAAGTATTCAATGATTTGTCAACTAGATTATATGTCCATGTGATCATAAGTTGGTTTAAAAAACGATAAATATCTAGCATTAATAAAAAGATATTAAATAATTACAAAACGTGAAAGGTACTTTGAAATGTTATAAAGAATAAATATGATATTTGTAAATTAGGTTGCACAAATACGATATTTTAAGTTTTAAGAAAGACATATATGAAATTTTGTCTGATAATAAACTAAACTCAAAATTGAAGCTAGTTTTCACCAATAAAGTCAAAATTGGATTTCAATTTTTACTCAAATAAATCGTTCAAATTTTGATAATTAATTTTTTTTATCTTTTTTAACGACAAACACACACACATATACTAATCTACACATATATTCACAGCAGGACTTAATCTTCAACCTCAAAAGGAAGGAACATGTTAAACATAGTTTGATACCGTTAGATCAAATGTCTTTTGGTAATTGAAATTTTTATCTAATTTAATTCTAGAATTATCTTATAGATTTTATTCATATTAGTATTTTATTAAGATTAGAAGATAGAAGATTTGTATATAGAAGATGTTAAGGCTTCGAGAGTGTTTAAAACAACCTTCGAACTTACTTGATAACTCTTTTATTATAATTAAAGGTAATAAAATCTATAATGTATTATTAAATATTTAAGCATTTAATTTAGATATAAGAGTTTTAATCAAGTTATTGAGAAACGGTTGACATCATAAATTTTATGTAAAGCTTAAATTCAAGGTTTTCCAAAAAATCTCCAGAATCTTGGACAAATTTACATAATAACAGTGAAGAAAAAAAAATTAAAAGATAACTATTTTTTGAAAAAGCTGGTTAGACTGATTTCCGGTTCGAGCACCGGTTTTACTAATTCGTAACGGTTTATTTATAGACGGTTCAACCAGTTTCTAGCTGTTCTTGTTGGGGCGGTTCAACCGGCCTTGTCCAGTTTTCAATACAATAATTTTGTCTAAAAGGTGAGAAAGATAATTGTTAATTTAAATGAGGGTAGAGAAAAGGTTGGGGGATGGGGGAGGGTTATAATATGTTATATAGCTCATGAACTCTTAGATCACCCGTAGTCATGACTGTTATGACTAATTGTTATATCAGTTTTTTATTATTTAAAAAACCATTCCATATAGAACTAAACAGTCATACTTATGACATTGTATATTCACATCTCCATCACTATCATTACTAGATTAATATGATTGGTTGAATTTAAAAAAAAAAGAGACGAGCTACGGAGCTTGTCACTGTGGTGACGAGCCTTTAACGCACAACCCGTAGTTGATGAAGGAGCTCGTCATGTTGGATGACAAGCTCGAGTACGTGTGGTCTTATAAGTGTAAATAACAAAGACTAAAATTAGAAGATGATAAAACAAGTCAAAATGACCTTAACAGGCAGCGAGTACGTTTTGTACGAGTCGGGTTGAGTTAACATACAAACAGTTTCGTACTATGTTCTTTTAGTTAGTTAATTAGTAAATAAGATTATAACAGTAATATCATTACAACAATGATGTAATCTGTAAAATAAATCAACTTCAAATTTTTATGCATCTTAATACATTTTAGCCGTCTTAAGACCCAATTAAAAGGGATAGGAGTAGAAGCCTCGACAGGCGTTGGTGGAAAAAGTCCAAAGGGACGGCAGGAACACCACCCCACCTTTCCAGGATTTTTTTTGCTACCATGTTTGCCTCTCTAGCCCGATGAAAGATGGTATTATTTGTGAGGGTGAGAATTTCTTTTAGACATAAAAAGGTTAGTGGGGGTGGTGTGATAAAAAGATGATCACAGTTTTAGTTTAAATGAGAAAGAAAGATGAGATAATATAAAAAAGAAAAAAATGATGTAGCACTGATGTAACAAGTGAGATAGAGAATTGGAAAGATACTCACTATCCCACCTCAATACGATTCTATTTTAACTAAGTTCCCGTTTGGTTCGCCAAAGTTGGCCGGAATTGATAGGAATTGGAATTAGGAATTTCTTATTTGACATGTTTGGTTCACAGATTTATAGAATTGGAATTTGTGAGTTTCTTTGAATTCCTTCTCCCATGGATTCTACCATTCCATCCAAAATATGACGGAATCTAATTCATTTCTATGGAATTGAAGCTAATTTACCAAAATACCCATCAAATTCCTACTCCCCTGTTGTACCCCACCCCTCTAGAGTCACCTCCGATGGACTCCTCACCTCCGCCGCCGTGACCTCCACTGGACTCTCAATCTCCACAGCCCTCACATCCACTGGTCTCCCTACTTCACGGCTCTCCCCTCCTCCTCTACTCTCACCTTCGCCGCCTTACCTTCGCTATCTCCCCTCCTTCGCCGGTCCCACCTCCACCACCCTACCTCTACTAGTCGCCCCTCCTTTGTCGCTCTCACCTCAACCACCCTTACCTTTGCTGGTCTCTCTCCTCCGCTGCTCTCATTTCCGCCACCCTCACCTCCATTGGTCTCCCCTCCTCTGGCGCTCTCACCTCTGCCGGTCTCACCTCTTTTGCTGCCCTCACCTGCGTCGAACGTCAGATTTTCCACCTCCGTCTTGCCTTTGTCAGATCTCTCACAATGAAGTCAAAGTCAAACTCGACACTCTTTCATTTTTCAAATCTGTCACCTCTGTCCGTCAAAGTCGAAGCTACAGCCGCCTTTAGCGTTTTTGTCAGATTTTTCTAGGGTTTTGCTGTGCGGAGTGGACCAGGTGGTGTGATGGTGGTGGTAGGTTGTGGTGGGGTGGTGGTGGGTGGTGTAAGGTTGTGGTGGAGGGGTGGTGGTGGTTGTGGGGGATATAAGGGTGTTGTGGTGGGGTGGGGTGTGGTGCTAGTGGTGGTGTGGGTGGTGAGAGGTTTTAAGTTGTGATGGTAGGTGTTCTTATCTGATACCCCTTTCCTCACATGTTGAGTTAAAAATAAAAAAAGGTAATTATGTCAATTTACAATATATGCATACTAATTTCTGTGAAGATTTCAACAACTAAACAAGACAAAGTTTTTTGAAAATTTCAATTCCTTTCAATTTCAATTCTTTATACAAATTCCAATTCTTTTATAAAAATTTCGTAAACCAAACGTCCCCTAAGTTTTTTACCTACTTAAAAAAAACACTAAGGGGGTGTTTGGTACAGGAAAAAGAAAATTGGAGAATTGGAAATGGAAATGAGAGAGAAATGGAAATAGGGAGAAATAGAAATGAGTAAAAAATGTTCTTGTTTGGTACAATCAAGAAATGAAAACGAGAAATTAGACTCAGGTCGCCGGAAGCTCATCGGCGCCGCCGCCATGCTGATGCCGGACACTCATCATCGCCATAAACTACTTTAGGGTTCAATCGCAGACGACAACGACGATGGCTGCGGCGTTGGCCGCCTCGCCGGAAACGTCGCAGCAGACAACCGCGCAACAAACAACGGTGGCGGTGGCGATTTAGGGTTCAATCGCAAACGACGACGATGACGATGACGACGTCACAACATCACAACAAACAACAGCGGCGGTGGCAATTAGGGTTCAGTCGCATCAGACGACGTCGCAACCGACGACGATGACGACGACGGCGCCACAACATCGCAACAAACAACAGCGGCGGTGGCGATTAGGGTTCAGTCGAGTCAGACGACGTCGCAACCGACGACGCCGACGCCACAACATCGCAACAAACAACAGCGGCGGTGGCGATTAGGGTTCAGTCGCATCGGACGACGTCGCAACCGACGACGACGCCGCCGCCACAGCATCGTAACAAACAACAACAACTGGCGATTAGGGTTCAGTCGCCGGAAACTCGCACAAGGAAAGCAAATGCCATTTCTCCCAATTTCCACCCATTTTGTAGAGAAAAGAAGTTACAAAGAAAGTAGGAAAATGGTTGGAGAAACCATTTCTCCACCCATTTTGAACCCAAACAAGAGAAACCAACCTTTTTCCCTTTCTCCCGTTTCCATTTCCTGGTACCAAACACCCCCTAAAAGTAAAATACAATACTACGGAGATTGACAATTTTCCTACAAAGGTACCAAATTATCACCATAGTCCACATAATAAACAAATTGCTTTGGATATTATTTAACTATGTAGTAATATAATCAAAGATAAAGTGGCTTAAAAAGGGAGTGTTGAGAAAAAAAAAAGTGTGGCTATGACTTGTGTAACCATCACTTGCTCACCAATCCTAAAGTAAAGATTCATTGGAACTCCAACTAACATCCTCTTTATGTTTAAATAGGATGTGTTTGGAATTGGTTATATATTTAAAGCAACTAGTTTATAATAAAGAGATTCTTATATTATTCTTTTAAATCTTCATACTTTATTATTCGACTCTATAAATATTAATATTGAAAAATTGTCAATTCTTTTTCATCGTCTCTTTTATTATGTGCTTGACTTGATCCTTATATAGGACTTAAGAGGATAAGTATAGTAAACGTACATCGAAATCACTGTTTATAAATAGGATTTGCTAACTTGTGCATTTACTCATATTGCATATACTATGTTTCTCTAATTATTTAAGAAATTTTAAGTTGGCAGAATTGTTAATGACTTTTCACTATCTGTGTTGAATGGTCACGTGTTCGAACCTGCATCCGTTTATTTTATAAGGCGCCATATGACTCCCCAATAACTTTATCACTATATAATAAAAATCAATAAAGAACATTCCTTATTTGAAGAAGCAATCTCAATCTTTATATTAATATGATCAATAGTGGATATTACTTGATTTACATAATTTGCATTTTCGGTCGGAAAGTGCATATTTGATTTACAAAAATGCATATTTATACCCTATATATAGGGTATGAATATGCATATATGCATACACACACATATATATACATATATATGTGTATATATACATATACATATATATGTATATATATACATACATGGGAGGGTTATTGTGAAAATAGATATTTATGTGAGAATGAGAGAACAAATTCTAGCCATCCATTAGATCTTATGGTCGCAATTCACTCGTCGCAATTCATGGCCATCACAATTCATGGCCGAGTTATAAATAAAATGAAGGGTTAAATATAGACTATCCGATCAAATCAAATGAAGTGTTAGGATTAAGTCTCTCATTCTCACCTAAATATCAATTCTCATTTGAACCTCCCACTATACATACACATATGTATGTGTGTGGGTGTGGGTGTGGGTGTGGGTGTGTATAGGGAAAAGTTCAAACAAGAACTGTTTTTCGTACGAGAACCAATCTTAGCCGTCCAATTCCCCCTCCTTCAATTGGATTGTTCACCCATAAATTTCTTACACGCATCATGCCACACTCAATCCCCCCACGCTCTTCATCCATGAATTCCACTTACCACTTGAATGGTCAAGATTGGTTCTCGCCATTCTTGTACGAAAAACAGTTCTCGTTTGAACCCTCCCCTGTATATATATATATATATATATATATATATGCATTTCTCATTTCCCTCAAACTTTTAATTGTGTTTCTTTTCTCATTTTCCTCACTTGTTTAACACCTAAGTAATCCCAAACTTCCATAATGACCTGTCAAGATATAACAAGCACTACACTTTTTTTAAGTAATCCCAAACTTCCATAATGAAGACCGAAGAATATCAACAAAGAAAAACTAATCTTCTTAATTGACAATATAAAAGTAAAAGTCAAAAAGTTGTCACCCACAAAAAGTCAATTCTGGCTTTGAAGCTAATTTAAGAGATATAAAGTCAAAGCAAAAGTTGTGATGTGTTGGATTACCATATGAACATGTTGTCAGATCACACTTTTGCTTATATATGTTAAATGTCATTTGGAAATTGGGACCCTTAAAAAAGTGGTACCTTTGGAATCCCTTCTTAACATCTTCAAAAGCAAAAGAAGAAGATAAACAAATTTTTAGTCAAAATGGGTTAAAATTAAATTAGTATCAATTTTAATTAAATCACTTATTTCATAGGCCGTCATAAAATATATTTAATTTTATAAGAAATGGAAGTTAATACATAATTTAAATCCAGTTTAATTGTTTACTTATTCAAATTCAATTAGTGAAAATTTCAAAGTATCATCACACATTCTCTTTGCCATTAAACCTGGCCAAATAAACTACTTTTTTAATAGCAGAACATATATACGCACAAACTAATATACTTTTAGATCTACATATTATGTTTATAGCGGGACTTGAACCATAGGTCATGGAAAACACCTTCCAACATCTTGATACTGCTAGACTACAAGCCCTTTGGTGATAAAATAAACTATTGCAAAATATGTTCTAGGAGTCCTTTTCATCGTAATTTGAAGTAAAATAATATGATTCATGTCCATAAATATGTCTCCGGATTAGTTTATTTAATCCTTGTGATCAATGTTCATATCTAGAGTGACTTTCATTTCATATTTTGTCATTTTTATTAGGTATTATTCATACAATCATTTATTTTTCAAATTCTACAACGTCCAATTGATTATCACTTTCTTCCTCTTTAGCTCCTCAAACGTGTAAAGGTGTGAAGTTAATGACTGTTATTGTATAGTTTTGATAAGTAGAGGACTAGAAGTGACATGTATTCATTATGTAAGGGAGTGTAGTGTCAAATCCTTGTATTACTTTGATCGTTAGTTAATACAATTGTAACAAAGTCATGTATATAACAAGAAGTAATAGAAGGTGGAAATGAGTTCATGGTAACTCATACTTGTTCACATCATCAATTGAATTCTTCTTTTGTGAGTGTGAGTGTGTTCTTAATCAATTGCTTCAACAATTGGTATCAGAGCCTTGTTAGGGGTCACGATCAACGGAGAGAAGGGGCTGATCACAGTTGATAACGTGAATGGAAGGGGTATAATTGAACGATGTCATAGGCGAAATTTTATCTTGAAAAGTTTGATGAGAAGAACAACTTGGGGCTATGGTGATTAAAGATGAGGACCCTACTGGTACATCAAGGGATCGTTGACACATTGAGCAAAGAAGGAAGACTTTCAGCATCTTTTACCTACAAGGATAAGAAGACATCATGGAGAAGGCTCATAGTGTGATCATTTTGAACCTTGGACACGGATTCCTAAGGGAAGTATCAGAGGAGACGATAGCTATAGCAATATGGTCCAAATTAGAAAGCCTCTATATGACGAAATCCCTTTCAAATCAGATCTATCTCAAGAAGAGGCTCTTTACTTTTCAAATGAATGTTGGTAAATCTCTTGATGATCATGAGACGAATTCAATAAGATTATTCTCGATTTAGAAAACATCAAAGTGGTTATGATGAGGAAGATAATACAATTATCTTCCTGTTGTTCCTTACACCATCATATGAGCATTTTGTCGATACTCTTATGTATGGTAGGGAAAGCCTATCAATGGAGGAAGTGTGCTCATTGCTGTAAATTACAAAGAACTAAAGAAGAGATTGGAATCAAAAGGGAACTGTCATCGGGTCAAAATTAAAACCCAAAATGAAATGCTTCAATTGCCATTCTGAAAACCATCTTAAGAGAGACTGTCCGGAGAAAAAGATCAGAAACGGTTTTAAAATAAATAAAGACTAAAACTTTAAAACCCATTGCAGTGATCTAGCTAAACCTCATGAACTTCAGCTATATAAACTTAAACTACAAGAAAGTAAAAGTTTACCTCGGAAGCTCAAGTTTAGTCCACCCATGATGATGCCAAACAAGATCCTTCTAGCCGGATAAACAAACCCTGAACAAAACCCAAACCTCAGATTGTATGTGTGTGTCGACTTGAATTAAACTCGAAACCCTTCATATTTTCTTCTTGTTTCCGTTGACTTCGAAAGGAGGAGAGGGAGAGAATTTTCATTTGATTAAAAGCTTAACCCTTAAATGTGAGGATTAAAATCCTATTTAACTAAATTAGATAACTATCTAATTTAGGATAAAATTACCTCACCCATTTAAAAGATATTACTTATCCATCAAGTTTTGTAATTTGAAAAAACCTTTTATTTAATTAAATATGTTAGCTTAAAAATCCATGTATATAAGTATATTTTTGAGTAAAATAAATAAATAAATAAATAAATAAATAAATATAAATATATATATATATATATATATATATATACAATTCAGTTTTTCCACAATAATTAAATAAATAAACAAAAATTCTATAAATGACTTAAACTAAAACCATTTAACTAATTTTCGAACAACTTAATTAATACTATATATATTTATTCACTAATAAATATATATACCTTTATTAATTAAACCTTAGTAGAATAATATTCTTTCGCGCATGTAATTTAAAACCAAATTTAATAACCGATTTACAATAACTATTATAATTCTCATTCTCCGAGTAGGGTTGTATTACTGCTTGAATTACAGGCATTCTCAGATATGACCCTTGAGTGTCTTATGACATTGAATGTGGCATCACTAGATTGTTGATCGTGTACACAAATCTAACAACATCGGCTTCTAATATCACATCGATCTCTGGATGCGAAATCAGCATCGTGTTAGTCGTAATGACCAACAATATTTACCACTCAAGCTTCCATCACATCGTATCATATCTCATATAATATCACACGTTACACATAATGCACATATACAAATAGCTTTTTAGTTAAGATTGTTGTAATGCTCCGTTTTCATAATAACATTTTAATGAAAAAGTTTGTAATAAAGTAAAATTAATTGCAACCAAAAATCCAGTTTAGGCATAACAGCGGAAGAATTTAGTAAAAATCTATACAACTCTTATTATCTGAAACTTTTCCTTTTAAAAGTCGAGGAAACAACTGGCACAAAAATAAGCTTTAAACATTTTGGTTGCAAACTATGAGCCCATCCACTGAATCCACAAACTGAAATCTTCAAGTACCAGAAAAATGTTAGAAATATTTGATGAGCTAAAAAGCCTAGTAAGCAACTCAAAATAAGTACTTATAAAGAATGTTCACAATTTGATTAAGTGGTATTCTCTTAGTATATTTCGTAATTCATTTTCACGTTCATATAGTTACTATTTCTATGTTTATATTTATTTCATGACATTATCTGTAGACATGTCTGTTCAATGAATATATCTTGTATCCGTATATGTACGAGTGTACTGTATTAATATGACAACTGTTTTTGTATCTCAATTACTGTAACTGTAGTTGTATACACATTGTAATGGTGTCTACATCACATTTGTCTCTGTATGCCATTTGCATTTGTATAACATGCAGTTGTAACTGCTTGCTTCTGAATTACTGTATAATACACACACACACACACACACACATATATATATATATATTTGTGTTTGTATGTATAGTGGTATAATTATAGTAATTTCTGTAGCTATATAATAACAACCGTATGTGCAAGGGTACTGTAACTTCATACATGTATATATATAGACATGTATTATTATAATTACTGTACTAATATATTGTATCCATATGCCGTATTCGTATAATTACAAAACCTATATCTGAACGAACATTTATGGTGTATATATAAAAGTCCTATGCGTATATAATCATATTTGTGTAATAATAATATGTATAACTTTACAACCATCATTATGTCCATATAATTACTACATATGTACATGTAATACTATAAATATCTCTATATCTATATGATCATGAGCATAGCTATACAGGTACCATATAATTATTTATGTGTATCACTTGTATTTACTTATATACATCATATATACATATTCATAGATCTTCTTACCGTACTTCTAAGCATTTCATTAAATAGACTATTACCACTTTAACTGTTTAGCATATCAGTGCTTGTTTCTACTTAAACTGTGTATATCATTTACTCCAGTCTCGTATCATTGATGTGTCATAGACCATATGAATATAACATAGATGCATATACATATATATATATATATATGTATATAGGATTATATGAAATCATAATCACTATTTACGAATACTTGATCGATGTACTCACCTTAGTTGATCTGTTAAGACTCTGAATTCTGTTCAACCCCACAATTACCAATCAAAGGATAACACCTATATATAGTTGAAACTGTATCAAAATCACAATCTGACAAACAACAGTAGCCAACACGGCCCGTGTTCAATACACGGCCTATACACACGGTTACACAAGTCGTGTATAACATAGTGTTCACTTTTAAACCCTACACGGCCCGTATTGATGTACACGGCCCGTGTACGACTGTATTCCTACACGGGCATACTACACGGCCTTCTCACCTCTACACGGCCCGTGTTCTGTAATTTTCAGCAATAGTTCGACAACACCTAACTGTTTTTCGGCCAGAACACAATCAATCCATTTCATGATAATTCTAACACTTTTAATCATTCCCTAGCAACTACTAACTATATTAAACATCATAAAAACATCCTTTGATCAATAATCATCATATATACTCATTTTAATCAGTTAACTCTTCTTGTTACTCGAAACCAAAAGAGGAATATATGGAAGAACACTTACTTTTTGATTTCCAACTTTGTAATTAATCCTTGATTTCTCCTCTTCAGTTTGAATTTAAGTTTATGTGTGTGTTTGTATGAAAGAATCAAGAAGAACAAGATAAGAAGGGAAAGAAAGAAGACTTAACAAGATAAAGGAGGTGGCTGCCGACTCAAGTCGGTTGGCCCTCTTTTAGCGGGTATTCCGCTCGCCTATCCGATTTACAACTCTTCCATACGATATCCATAAATCCCAACGATGATATATTTGGAATCATTATTTTAATCCATTTAATAATTTATAACTTTATCTCATTTTCATCAACTTCTATCTAACACCTTATTTAATAACCTTTGTAATTTGGGGTGTTACAATTGTGTGACTCGCCTTGATGGTTATGAGATTAGGTTTTCGTCCGACAATCGTAATTAATTTGACAGATATTTGTTCAGTGATCACCTTTTATGCTTTAATGAACAAATTAAACTTCAATTTAGGTTTAATCTGTTCACATTAGCTAATCCCTAGCTCCCCTCTTGCTGCTCGCGCGATGGTTCTAGAGAACAAAATCATATTTTGACTTCTAAAAGTCTCCCCTTCCCTTTTATATTCAAGACTTTGGCAAAATGGAAGAAATAGTCCCCTAACTTTTATCTTCTTTAAAATTTACCTCTTAGTTCATTCTTTTTCACAATATAATAAGTGTTTAGGAATTGCAAGTCTCCCCTTCCCTTTTATATTAATGACGGTTATTGTATAGTCTTGATAAGTAGAGGACTAGAATTGACATGTATTCATTATGTAAGGGAGTGCAGTGTAAAATCCTTGTATTACTTTTATCAAAGTCATGTATATAACAAGAAGTAGTTGTCCATAACAATATGGTTTGAATTCTTTTAGTCGAATCAACAATCATACAAATTCATGAGACGAACGGGTAGATCAAATTCATTATTTCTTCAATAGACTCGGTTAGGGTTCACATTTAAGTTAACAAGGTTAGTATTAGTTCTCTCGGTTTTGTTTTATGAGAGTTTTTTTTATTGTTTTTATTTTAAAACTACTATGATCATCTATTCTTATTGCCTTTAAAAAATATATTATCCTTATACACATACAATTGCAATAAGTATGTCATGAACATATCACATCTTTTTGTTATAATATTTTCTTATATTGAATCGCAATTTTCTCATCCACCCTGAAAGCATATAGTATAGTTTCCATTACCCCTCTCCATCATTCTCATCATATCAACGCAACATCACTCCTCAGTCCTCATCTTTCACCCGTCTTTCAAACAAAAAAATGAATTATCATTCAGCCCATCCACTCTAATATATAACCGTTGTTGCATATATTACAAGAAAACAAAAGAGGGGGAGGATTCTGCAGTGAGGTGCGCGGTAGGAAGGGCCACAAAAAGGATGTTGTGGGGCGGTGAAGGAGTGGGGATTGTGTCGCCTTGCTACATCCCTCTAGACATGGATATTTTAATTACTTTTTTCGGTACATACAGGTTTTAGTTTGAACAATAGACATGGGTTAGCGAATCAATGTAGCATGACAGAGGATAGCGCTAAGCCGCTAAGGTACGAGCTAGGAGACCGTCTTATTTAGAGCACAAGAGTAGATGGCATGGCTTACTCTTTTGGCTAGACTTGTATAACTAAATTAAATAATGGAACGAAATCTCATTCTAATTCTGTTAAATTCCTTTAATAGTTCATACACCAAACAATACTTAAGTGATTCAATTTTCTTTAACCATTTATAGATTATCATTACTTAATTAATATAATCATAATTAATTAGAAGAAGACCATAAATTTCGATTTAATTACAAGATTACCCTATTTATTGCTTTGGTGAGATACTCGGCTACACAATAATTGGGCTACACATATTAGAAGCTGATTAGTGATTCACTGATTTGGGCCAAAATATTATCCGAGCTGGGAAGTTTGCAATCCAATAATCACAGATATCTTCTTTATATCTTAAGTAAATACCATTCGTATAAAATATAAAATAAAATATGAAAAATAATATTAAAACACAAATATTTAATATATATTGAAATTTTGTAGATATTTAATATAGTAAACTATGGTACTTTACAACAATATCAGCAACACAGGAAATACGTATGTTTCACGTACTTCAAAGGTTTTATAAAAAACATACATTTTCTCTCATATCTCCTTAATCCTATTTTCTTTCTTCTCTATCATATCTCTCTCCCTCTCTCTTTTCCGGTATACCAATGCCAAGAAATCAAGAATCATCCCATACTTACGCTACCGAAGTTGGGGGGAAGTGTGGAGTCGCAGTACCGAAGGCCATGTAAGCATGTCGGGGCCATGCCGATACCCATTCCTCATGCTCTTAAGGCTATAATCTAATTTTTTTTTGCTTTCTTTGAATTTTATTTTAATATTATAGTTTATATTCTTTCTTCTTTTTTCCCTTTGTCTCGTCTCATTAAATGCTAACTCCATTATACCCCTATACATACTTCCCAGTAGACATGCACGTTCGGTCTAAACCGGACATAAGCGGTTCAAAGTTGAGTCAGTCTAGACAATCCTAGAGTTGCGGTCCAGTCGATCTTTGTTTTTAGTTGAGGTTGGCCTTCGAGCCGGTCTTCGATTGGTCTTGAGGACCGGACCGGTCGGTCTTAACCCCAACTTATTGTCCCATAACACAAACTTTAATCACCAGATTTGACGGGACACATATTACTTGACAGTTTCTTCCACTTAGTTTTATTTTCCCTTATGCTATAAAAAACTATAATTATTTATAAAAATTAAATCCTAAAACAAGATAAGAAATGAAGAAAGTGTGACGCATTCTAACCTTTTCATCTCAATTGTAAAAATTAAGCCTTAAAATAAAATTACTTCATCTCCTATTTTAAAAAAAAAAACGGTATAAAATACATTAGTTTTTTTGATGAAGTTAAATAATTAATAATCAAATCTTTAATCAAACATTATATATTTTATAGCATATGAAATATAATTTTAAGTATAGCGATTTCAAAAAATATATTTTTTGGATAAATATCGTGATATAATGAAACTTATATTTAAATATAGGGATCAAACTCCTAACATATGTACTTTAACTCTGAGTGACATGATTTATCTTTTCTAAGCTGACTCTGTGATCCGGTGGAGGCCCCAAAGGTTAGGCAACCCTTTAATTATATTGAAACATAAATAAAAATAACATGACCATATATGTAAATTTTAATATTTACATCAAATATTATAGTTAAAAGTTATAAAAGAAAAACAAATAATTATTTTAAAATTTGATTGCTTTAATAAGATAATAATAATATAAAAAGTTGAATCAAATTCAATTTTAACAACCCAAGCCAAAATACAAAAACCATGGGTGCAGGGTTTTTACTCTTGGCATAGACTTTGCAATACATGAACCTAACCACTCAATCAAGACGTAGTCATAACATGTATAACTGTCATGATTGCTTGTCACATTAGTTGTTTTAGTTTTTGACCAATCTATGACTAAACAGCCCTAATCATGACTAGTCTTCACATCATCATCACTATCATTAATGGACACACATAATATTAATTTTTCCAA
Organism: Drosophyllum lusitanicum; assembly: GCA_032274825.1. Classification (NCBI taxonomy): domain Eukaryota; kingdom Viridiplantae; phylum Streptophyta; class Magnoliopsida; order Caryophyllales; family Drosophyllaceae; genus Drosophyllum; species Drosophyllum lusitanicum. Next base: position 1,120 of record JAUEJL010013665.1, on the reverse strand, counting down.
AAAAATAAAAATAAAAAGCAAAGAGCAATTGTGCTCGTCACCATGACGACCACCGGGCACCAGATGACGAGCCACACAACAAACCCACCCTAATCCATGACGAGACAATAACAAGGATGACGGAACCAATTTTGCTCGTCATGTGGCTCATGACGAGCCCCTTACAAGTGGTCTTAAATTGTGTAAAATTTACTGAGAAGGGTATTGTTCAACATATATATATATATATATATATGATCAATATAGAATCTAGTCTTAATCATAGAACCTAGAGAATAAATTCGGACCATTGGATTATCTAAATTAATGGTTGAGATTTGAATATGGCAATTTTGTAAATTATATGAAAATTATATGACATAATTGCATATGTGAAGGCAAATATGGAATTTTGTTTTCTGTCGCCACAAATCCTCTTTCCTGCTCCACCTCTTGAAAATGCAAAATGATGACCAAAATGCAAACTAGATGAAGAAGATAACCAAAATGCAAATAACATTAAGTCATTAACATGCAAATAACTCAACGATTTTTTTCAGATCTATAATATACAGTTCTTAAATGACGGTTTACGGTCTTCATTTTCATTTAGGTTGTATTTTGACTATCATCTTCATCTAGATGAAGAAGATAACCAAAATGCATATAATATTAAGTCATTAACATGCATATAACACAACGATTTCTTTTTAGATCTATAATTTACAGATCTTAAATAGCGGTTTTCGGTCTTCATTTTCATCTAGGTTGTATTTTGGTCATCATCTTCATCTAGATTGCATTTTGATTATCATCTTCATCCACAGTTTGCATGTTCAAATTTGAAATTTGCATTTTCAAAATAAAAATTTTAGAAATATAGAAAGAGTGGTCTTGAATTAAAGAGTAAGAAAGACTGAAGCTAATGGTATAATTTTTTTGTTAAAAATCTTAAACATGACATAGTTATGATCATTAGAATGATTAATGGGTATTTTTTTTCCGCAACCGTAACCATTTTTCCGAGAACCTTTAAAAAAATTGGTTGCCTGATATTAATGACTCATTAATAGGGGTATTTTGGTAATTTATATATTTATCCAACCGTGAATTGCGTCCGGATGAGCCGTCATTAATTTGC